>RJWJ010001284.1:35530-140166 GCA_004363605.1 Indri indri
AAAAAAAAAAAAAAAAAAAAAAAAAAAAAAAGTGAAGGAAAATAGAGACTTCTCAGAAGAACAAAAATTGAGAGAAATTATTGCCTTATAAGAAATGTTAAAAGAAGTTCTTCGGAGAAAAGGAAAATGATAGGCCAGAAACTTGGATCTATGTAAAGAAAGGAAGAGCATTTCAGAAGGAATAGATGAAGGTAAAACAAAGTCTTTTATTTTTCTTATTCTTTGCTAACAGAACAGTTTGTTTAAAATATTAGTAGCAACAAAATATTGGATGATTATAACTTATGGATAAGTGAAATATATGACAGGAATGTTATAAAGGATGAAAGCGAGGTATTGGGAATACTGTTACGAGGTACATATACTGTCTGTGAAGCAGCAAAGTGATTTTTGAAGGTGGACTTAGATTAGTTGTAGATGTATATTGCAATCTCTGGGCAAGCACTAAATATTTTTTTGTTAAAAAAGTATAATTTATATGCTAAGAGATGAGATAAAATAGAATCATGAAATATTCAATTAAAACCTGAGAAGACAGAAAAGAGGGTTTTTTTTTTTGTTAAAAAAGAAGAAAAAATAAGGACAATGAATACAAAACAGCTAAAACAAGGTGGAGCTTAATAAAAATATATGAATAATCAATTTGAATGTGAATGGTCTAAATACATCAATTAAAAGACAGAGATAATCAGAATGGATTAAAAAAGAAGACCCAATTATATGTTGTCTACAACAAACCCACTGTAACTATAAAGACATAGATTAAAAGTAAAGGATGGAGAAAAATATGCCAGCTAGAGCTAATGATAATAATAATAATGATAATAATAATAAGAAAAAGGCCGACATGGTTATATCAATTTCAGACAAAGCACATTTTAGAGCAAGGAAAATTGTCAAGGATATGGAGGGGTATTACATGTTGATAAAGGGGTCATTTCTTCAAGAAGACATAACAATACTGCATTTTTATATACCTAATAATGGAGGGTCAAAATACACAGAGGCCAAAACTGACAGAACTGCAAGGAAAAATATACAAATCTGCTACTATAGTTGGAGACTTCAATATGAATTTACAAGTAAATGACAGATCCAGCAGGAAGAAAATCAGCAAGAATGTATTTGAATTGAACAGCATCACCAATCAACTAGAGCTAATTGACCTCTACATTCATTCAACAACAGCACTCATTCTCAAGCTCATGTGGAACATCCACAAAGATAGGCCACAGCCTGGTAAACAAAACACACCCAAGCAAATCTAAAAGAATAGAAGCCATCCAAAGTATGCGCTAAGATAGCAGTAGCAATAAATTAGAAGTCAGTAACAGAAAGATAGCTAGAAAATCCCCAAATATTTGGAGATTGAATAACAAACTTCTAAATAACACATGCGTACAAGAAGTCTTAAGAGAAATTGAAAAATATGTTGAGCTAAATAAAAATGAAGATATAAGTTATTAAAATTTGTGGGATGTAGCAAAAACACTGCTTAGAGGGAACTTTATAGCACTGAATGACTATATTAGAAAGAAAGTTCTAGAATCAAAATCTAAGTTTCCACATTAGGAAATTTGAAAAAGAAATAAATCTAAAGTAAGCAGAAGACTAATTTCTTAAAGAAATAATTACAAAAAGCAGAAATCAATGAAATTGAAAACAGAAAATCAATAGAGAAAATCAACTAAACCATAGGTGGTTCTTAGTGAAGATCAATAAAATCGATAAGACTCTAGCTAGGCTAACCAAGAAAAAAAGAGAAAGGACACGAATTACTAACATGAAAGAGGGGACATTACAACTGATTCCATGATTCTATGGAAATGAGAGAAGAATAAAGGAATAACTCTATGCAAATTTGATAACGCAGATGAAACGAACCAATTCCTTGAAAGACACACTCTACTAAAACACCTACATAAAGAAACTGATAACATGAATAGGTCTGTATCTATTAAATAAATTGAATAAATAATAACTTTCTAAAACAGAAAGCACCAGGCCCACATGTGTTCAGTGATGAATTCTACCAAACATTTAAAGAAATTATACCAGTTCTCTACAATCTCATCCAGGAAAGAGAAACAGAGGAAGCACTTTCTAATTCATTCTGAGATAAGCATTACCCTAATACTAAAACTAGAGAAATATCTTACAAGAAAGGAAAAATACAGACCAATATTGCTTATGACAAAAATGCAAAAATCCTTGATAAAATGTTAACAAATCAAAACCAAAAATGTGTAAAAATAATTATGCAAAGTGGGATTTCTTCCAGTTATGCTAGGCTAAATCAACATTCAAAAATTAATTAATGTAATCCATCATATTAACAGGCTAAAGAAAAAAATCATATGTTATAGCTTCTGTTTTTTATTTTTGCCCAGCCTATAAACAGAGAGCTAAGGATTGCTTGAACTTCAAAGTCCTTTCAAGTTCTTAGCTTATAACATCCACATTTACCTTATGTCAAACCAAACATTGTCATTTTATGCCAAATGACTAAGGCTCCTAGTACTGCCCCTAGAGAATCTCTTGGCTCTGAATCCTCCTGTGTTAACCTCCTGCCCACTTCTCTGCAAACTCCTGAAGCATCAGCCTCCCCTTCCATATAATGAATAATTTCAATACTTACTGCAAAGAAAATGAGAGAGAAAGAGAGAGAAAGAGAGAGAGAGAGAGACTAGATATTGTAAAACCTCTGATTTCTGCATCTGAATATCTCCTTCACTTTACAGCTATCCTTTCATTCTGGCTTAAAGTTCCAGAAGAAAGATGCTTCAATATAATATTCCTATTTGGGATTTGAGTTATATATATTCTTTCTTCTGAGAAAACTTGCCTCTGCTTGTACCACCCCATCAACACTTTCAGTCCATCATCCATATTGAATCTGAGACCTAAGGTTAACTGACTGATCACTCATCAATCAGTGGCAGATTTGGATCTAAATTCAGACACATAACTCCCAGTTCAGGCCATGTCCCAATCAATTACGCTGCCTCCCAATATAACCTACTCAACTTTGTATTTCATTACTTCTTTTTTTTTTTTTTTTTGAGACAGAGTCTCACTCTCTTGCCTGGGGCGAGTGCCGTGGCGTCAGCCTAGCTCACAGCAACCTCAAACTCCTGGGCTCTAGAAATCCTACTGCCTCAGCCTCCCGAGTAGCTGGGACTACAGGCATGTGCCACCATGCCCGGCCAATTTTTTTCTCTCTATATTTTTAGCTGTCCAATTAATTTCTTTCTATTTTTGGTAGAGACGGGGGTCTTGCTCTTGCTCAGGCTGGTCTCGAACTCCTGAGCTCAGGACGATCCGCCTGCCTCGGCCTCCCAGAGTGCTAGGATTACAGGCGTGAGCCACCGCGCCCGGCCCTCATTACTTCTTTTTAATGTGAAAAGTCTTTTCTGGTCAAGTCAGTCTTCTATTTTTTCATGAAAATCCACTCTTTGGCTTTTTCTCAGGGTATTTGCATAACCAAACACACCTTACACTCTCCTAGTACGTAACCCAATACTTTCTTCTTTTCCCTGCAACCCCTGCACAAAGCCTGCGCAGACCGCCGTTGCTGTAACATTTCTCATATTCCGAAGTCCTTCAGGCCTTGATTGCTATTGATTTTTATCTCAGGATTCTATTGGGAATCATATGGAAATGTTTATTGAATGAATGAAGAAACAGGGATAGCGACTGACCAGAAAAAAGTTTATTCATCAAGTCTTTGGAGATAAAAAACCAAACCAAAACAAAAAACAACACTTGTCTTCTGTGGAGTCCTGAGAACAGAAACTCCAGTAAAGCACTTTTTTCATTCATGTGGTCTTCAAGCATTTCCTTGATCTGTGATAGTGGAAAGAAAAGAAAATTAAGACGAGCTTCAGTTTCCATGAGCAGAGAATATTCTTTCCCTTAGATCTGGGTAGCATAGTGCCTAAGGAAACCCAATTGGTACAGTGGAAAATGAAATCTATTACAGATAATTGTCCAGTATGCAATCCTATGAGCTGCCTGAGGTTTGACAGAGTCAGTGGCCCTTTCCAATAAATGTGTTTCTCTATAATAATATGCAGTGTGAGCAATATGATCTCTATGAAAAATATTTAGCCACAATTTTATGAAGGAGATTTGAGGGACAAGCCAAAGGAATTCTGACTGTCTTTTGAAGGAGTGTGAATTGCTTACCTTTGCTGCAAGGAGCGTCGTACTCAGCAATTGCAAACTCATCTGAAAAACAAAAACCATTACGTGAAGTGAGAGGGAAAACAAACGTCTGTTGGATACAGGTCAATGAAGGAATCTTTACTGTAGGAAGAACCGTATTGTATCAGAAATGTCAGCACCATTCATCTGATGCATTGCTTGCTGCCTTATATTACCCTTTCAAATATAGTATGTTTTCTTTTACCCCAAACTCCTGAAGGACACTTCAGATATTCTACTTAATTAAATCTTATATTGTTCTATAGTTGCTTTGTCTGATGAACACAGAACTAAATATCCTACAGTTGTTTTGTATTAGTAGTTGATATGTTTATAATGTGGAAAGTTGCTAAAATGTATACATAGAAGACAAAAAGAGGAGAATCTGACTTGATGGAGACAAAATGAAGTGATAAGGGCACTTAATGTAATAAATGTCTCGGATCTAAATTTCTGTGATTAGGGATTTAATTTCTATGTGAAAATCACTCACACTCACCTGTCTCATAGTAATCATAGACTTTCACTATGGCTGGTTTCAGATCTCGTACTGGAATATCTTGCAGAACCGTGAAGGAAAAGCTCAGTGTCTGATTTGACACCTAGAAAGAAAAGGGAATTAAATGACCTCCTGGGGAGCTTTATTTTCTCTTTCAATAAGTTTAACTGTTCATCTACATTTGGGGAGAAGACTTTATCAACCAAAAGCACACTATGGGATCCTTAAATTGTACAGAAATCCCTCAGAGTGGAGACAAATTCTCCAAATTATTTATTTTTCTTTTTTTTCTTTTAGAAACAGGGCCTCACTGTGTTGTCTAGGTTGGTCTCGAACTCCCGGGCTCAAGAAATCCTCTTGCTTCAGCCTCCTGAGTTTATTTCTTAACTAACGAACATAACTCACATACCATCAATGCCAGCACATGCCTCTGTTTATAAATGATATGTGATTTTTATTGGTTGACTAGCTATGCCCATTTTTAAATATCCGGAGATTCGGTATAGTGTCACCCTTTGTCTTGCAGAAATACTTGCGTAGACTCACAGAGGTATCTAAAAGTTTGATCACTGTAGCCTTGTTTAAGTTTTATAAAATTTATAAACTATAATTCCCATTAATATATGCATGAATAAATCATGCTACCACACATATCGATAAAACCAGATTTTTTATTGGTGGACTGGTCTTACTGTTTTATGATCCAAGCCCTTGTGGATACTGAGAGCACTTTCCCCTTTTATATTGTTTTTTTTTTTTTTTTTTGAGACGGAATCTCGCTCTGTTGCCTGGGCTAGAGTGCTGTGGCGTCAGCCTAGCTCACAGCAACCTCAAACTCCTAGGCTCAAGCGATCCTCCTGCCTCAGCCTCCCGAGTAACTAGGACTACAGGCATGCGCCACCATGCCCGGCTAATTTTTTCTATATTTTTAGTTGTCTAGCTAATTTCTTTGTATTTTTAGCAGAGACAGGGTCTCACTCTTGCTCAGGTTGGTCTCGAACTCCTGAGCTCAAATGATCCACCCACCTCGGCCTCCCAGAGTGCTAGGATTACAGGTGTGAGCCACCGCGCCCCGCCCCTCCCCTTTTATATTGTTGATGGGATGTTAGTAGAATAATTGACTAATCACAATGGTTACTTCCCTACACTACTCAGCATTTTCAAAATAACTTGTAGACATAATGAACACACTCTGTGGAGAATTTCTTGCTTCTAGGGTCCTAGAAATATTCCCATCCCAATATTACAATTAGCCATTTCCACTCACAATCCCAGGTGAAATATAAATTAATGAAAGGAGAACATTCACTGGAATTTATATTAGAATTCTCAAATTTTTAGCATGGAAGCCATGTTTCTAAAATGCATTTGCTCACCTCCCAGGTGCTCCCATAAGAGAGATTATTATCTATATATTTTTTGCAACTAGATGAGCAGGGCTCTCACCTTATCCAGGTAAATCAAGACATGGTTGTTGCTAACTTCTGTCCGGCTCACATGGTTATATCTTTCAAGCTGAGGAAAATTAAGACATCACAAATGTTAATAAATAGATGAAATACCTGGAGTATCCAGAGAAAAAGGATTTTTTATTGCCAAAATAAGCCTGATGATAGAATTTTTTTGAGCACTTTTTGTAAATAAAGACATAATGCAGTAAAATTAAAAATGAAAGATAATTTGGATAAAGAGTTTAATATTAGTATGACACATGATCTATATGTAAAGTTGATTTCTCTGAAGAAAAGGGAACTAAATATCTGAAACTTAGGAATTACTCATATTTCAAGATTCAATTCACATTCTAGTCCTTCATGAAGGAGTTTTCTTTCTTTTTTTCTTGCTCTAACTTACGGTAATCTCATTTTTTTCTTAACTCATGTAATACTTACAGTTACGTCAATCGAGCATTTTCACTGGTTCATGTTCATATGCTTTATCTTATTAATAAGATTCTAAGCTCCATGAAAGCAGGAACCTACTGACTTTTTTTCCTAGTACTCATGGCTCCTAGAGAGTTCTGTGCACACAATGGACACTCATACAAACATGCTAAATTATATTTCTGAGTTTGGAGAAAGTATAAGTCTTTGATAGAGGATGATTTAATAGTATTTTAATATTTGTATTGTTTTAGTCTAAGGATACATAAAACATTAAAAAAATAGTATATTCTGGACTTATAATAAACCTACCATTTTCACTGTTGGTTTCAGCGGAATGAAGCCGGATACCATCTTTACATCAGCAATCGCCATGTTGGAGGCAGGACGGCTCCCAGTGTAACTGAGGATCCAGGGGAGGAAGGAATTAGGGTTTTCCGTATTATTAAATATCCTCTTTTTCTCTGTTTACACTAAGCACTCAACAGCTCTAAAAGGTACACGTAAGTGTTCCCAAATATCCTACCCCAGTGGTTTGGAAAACTGGCTGTGTATAGAATTTTTAGGGAGCCTTTTCAAGCCACAGAGACCAGGCCCTACTCTAGACCTGCTGAATCAGGGTTTCAAGTGTGTGCGGCTGACTCTGCAAGTGCTGCATGAGCTTGAGATTCTAATCTGTGCCAGTTATTTATTACATAAACTGTATCCTAATGTTCTTCCTGAATAGTATCCCTAACTAAGTTATTCTTGTGGACAGATACTTTTGTGTAAGCCCGGTAGCTATTTGAATATTGATGCATATAAATGTACTTTTTCCCCAAAATTGATTATATTATATATAACCTGAGATTTATTTATTGCCAATAGGAATTCTAACTAAAGAGTTACCACTGTCTTCTATTCATGCTTTTTAAGAGTTTTTTTTTTTTTTTTTCTGAGACAGAGTCTAACTCTGTTGTTGCCTGGTCTAGAGTGCTGTGGCATCAGCCTAGCTCACAGCAACCTCAAACTCCTGGGCTCAACTGATCCTCCTGCCTCAGCCTCCTCAGTAGCTGGGACTACAGGCACACACCACCATGCACGGCTGATTTTTTCTAAATATTTTTGGTTGTCCAGCTAATTTCTTTCTATTTTTAGTAGAGACAGGGTCTCGCTCTTGCTCAGGTTGGTCTCAAACTCCTGAGCTCAAACAATCCATCCGCCTTGGCCTCCCAGAGTGCTAGGATTACAGGCGTGAGCCACAATGCCCGGCCAAGAGTTCTTGATCTCTGTTCTGAATAAAGCAAGAATAATATGGGATTTCATTGCATTAGAAGGAATTCACATCAGAGGCAAGGGGTAATATTCTTTATTTAATTATTACTGGGGGGACTCATTACCTTTAAACAATGAGGTTGTATGATAATAGATCTTGGAGGCAGAGGATAGACAGTGTAAACCACATCATTGAGAAATTCTATTATATCAAGTTAAGAGAACACATTGCTTTTTCAATAAATGTAGTGTAAACATTTACTGTTGGACTGCTTTACTTAATGAGGAGTTCCAGTAAGAAGATTGGTTGTTATTCCCAGAATTAGGTGATACAATCATGTCTTACCTGACATGCAGTGAGATCTGGAAGCTGGTGTGGGCTTTGGCTCCATCACAAGTTTGGGGTACAGTCTTTACCTCTAAAGCAAATGGGAACTCTTCCTTTTCTGGGACAATATTGAATTTCAAGGATGTCTGTGGAACATTAAAGACAAAGTCTGCTTCTCGCCGTTCCCCAGAATTCCTCTTAAGTTCCCTAGGTCTTTCTCTGACTTGCCCCATTGTTTGCCAAGGTAGGACACATTTGTGAGAACAGGCACTCTCCCCATCTGCTCTCTGTCCTAATCTGCCCAAGAGTCTTACCTGGAGGTAGACACAGCCTTCTCCTGTCACTCTTGTGGTGTATTCCCCAGGTAGCTCTGGCAATGAGACCTGCTGCAGTAACAGGCGGTTGTTGTTGTCCACTTGCAATTTGGTGGAAAATGCCCCAGAAGACTGGACGGTCACCTGTGCATCCTTGCCAGTCCTGGTAAAAGTGGCTGCTCCATATTTGGACAAAGCATGGAGAGCCACCACTGTGTCCTGGAAGAGATGAATGAGAGAACCTATTTTTAGGTATGTAACCCTTTGAGGGCTGAGACAGTTTCCAAAGGCCCACATGAGCTGTCATAAGGGGGCTTTGATTTCCTATTTCCCTCGCTACTTAAATATTGGAGCTCTAATCTGAAGATTGATTATAATCTTTGGATAGATGACAGAACTGTAACACTCACATATCTACCTTGGACTATATGCCCTAGACATTTATTTTTACTTGTCATAAAATTGATTGTTTTCTCCCTATAAATATATGGATATGGAATATGGAAAATATATGTGAAGGGGAATCATTTATTGGCATCAGCTATTTGCCTAAGATACACAAAGGGTGCAATGCGCACCTTCCGAGAGATGGACATGCTTGGGACTGGGACTTGGGGGGAAGGGGCGGCAAGGGCATCATACGTAACCTAAACACCTGTACCCCTATAAACAACAAACAATAAAAAAAAAAAAAAAGATGCCTTTCTTGACAACCGTGCTCACGTCTGCCACCACCCACACAAAGTGTGGTCTGCATCTCTCCCCAGATGCTGCTGAGGTCAGTGCACTGCGGGAACCTAGGGTTCTTTGCAGCCATGGTTAGGGTCACGCTTCAGTTTTTCAAGGAAGTAAAAGGTGAATATTACAATTATTTTCTTGATTTAATAACATTTTTATCTGGCTTTCCTTTTTTTAATTTTTTATTTTTTGGCTTTCCCTTTTTTGTTGGACTATTTCCTTTGCCCAGTGGATTCCCCGGGTGTGCCATATTCTCAATACTCATCAGCACTGAACCTGGACGACATCCTTCAAGTAATAGATTTCTCAGAAATGAATGGTAACTGTTTTAACAAAATTATTTAGTCTTTCTTCATTTGCATGGAAAAATAAGAGTTTCAATACATTATAAAAAGGAGGGGGTGCCATTTTGTCACAGTCTCTTCTCTTTTAGCATGAACATGCTGACTCCTAAATTCTCTGAATTCCGGCCATGCACCTATCGATGGGTTGTTTAGATGTTATGTAGTTAGGCTTAGGAGGTTGAATGAACAAAGACAGGTCTTTATGCCTCTGATAAACAAATGTTTGTGTAGTAAGAGCGGGATAAGCAAAGCACAAAATGTGTCAGGTTTAAAAGAAGCTCATTAAAAGGGACCTAAGAATGGTGAGATTTGCAAGGAGAGATTGTTGGATTTTGAGTAGTTCCTCTGAACAGTTTGAAAGAGACCCTTGGAACTTCCAGAAGAATGGTAGGAGATATTTTCTTCATTCTGCCGCTGCCCCACTACTGCTTTGGGGGTAGAGCTGTTACTGGAGACAGAAGGCTGATAACAACACTGAATTCCAGGGTGCTGGAATTCTGGGCATTTTCTTTTTAGCCCTCTTTGACTTTCATTTTCTCTTATTTCTCATTATCCTCGAATGCTAAAAATCTTCTCTTCATTTCAAATTATCGTCACCTTCATTTTTTCTTCTCGTATGTATTTTTGTCTTGTTTAAACCTTCTGCTACCTGAAGTAAAAGGTTCTGGCAAATCACCGACCTGGGTGGAGGAGAAACCGCCGTGGGAATTCTGTTGCTTTGTGATCCACTTCACGATGCGTGTTGCAGAAGTCAGGTCCTCCGAGGTGGGCGCCGGCTGGGCTGTGAGGTGAGCGAGGAGCACATAGGACGTCATCTCCACCTCGGCAGAGGGAGCCTGGGGCTGGTAAAAATGCCCCACTTGTGCCTTGGGTTTCTCAGGTCGCTCCCAATGGACTGAATTGTCTGGGTGTGAGAGAGATATTTATAAGTGACACATATTCATATTTAATTCATAGTAAAAGTACCCAAGTCAGTGCTGAAGTGAGGGTTGCATTCCAATTGTAATCTCTTGAAGCTAATATATTAATAACGCTTTTCCTTCTATGTAAACATGAACTCTGTGTGTTTCAGCTTAGCTAAGACAGGTAACAGTGCTGGGATCAGAGGCCTACACCCATCTATGATTTCAAATAATCGCTATAGTTGGGTTTGTGGGAGAAAGAAATGGCAGAGCAAGTTCTCTCACTGGTTGTGGTTATTTCCTATTTCTTACGTTATCTAGACCTTATGTGGAATTTGTCAAATTTCCTATGAAGCCCGTCCTTAGAGGTTTCTTGTGAGGATCACAGATCACATGAAATAATGGAATTTACACTTATTAGTAGATTGGGAAAAAAAATACAGTAATCCTTGAAATACCAAAGACTGACATGGATATGAAACAATGACAACCAATATACACTGCTGTGGGATGTCAATTGCTCTTTGGAGAGCTATTTGGCAACATTCAGCAAAAGGGAAGATGTGCTTAGCTCACTAATCAGTCACCTTACTTGTTGAATGACTTGGGGAAATTCACACACGTGCACAACGAGACAGGCACATGAGTATTCATTGCAGCACTGTTTGCAATAGCAAACAATAAGAAGAAAAGATCCATGAGGAGAAATTCAGTATGTAAACTATGACCTATTTTTATACTGTAATATATTATGCAGCAGTGAAAATTAATGAACTAGAGCTACAGGCATGCATACAAGAGACTTCATTAGCATAATGTTGAACTTAAAAAATAAAAGGCAAACTAATAAAAAATCAAACTTCTGAAATATCCAAAAGTGTGATACTGCTTATCTAAAGATGAAAACAATCTAAAAATTTTGAATATTACTTAGGGATACATATGCAGCAAAAATACAAAGAATCCATGGAAGTTATAATGACAAATTCAGGATAATGATTACCTCTGGGGGCGGAAGATGTACACAGGGGATTTTTCCTGCATTGGTAATATTAATATTTTATTTCTTATGCTGGAAAGGAGATATACAGGTGTTTGCTAATTATTCTTTATGCCTTTTTTGTGTATCTGAAATATTTCCAAATAAATTTTAAAAACAATTAATGGCACTGTCAAAAGAGAAAGGTTGAATGTATTTTATTGTACATCTTATAATTTGTATTTTATTTTTTTCTTCAGTCCTTCATAGAGACCATGGTGTATGTAGAAGTATTGTGTGAATATGAATAGATTGGTCAACATTATTGGTTTTGTTAAATGAGCTTAAAATACCAGAATTTATTCATGGGGTGACCTCCATCAATTTTTCCTTATGTTTAAGATGACATGAGGTACCATAGGGTTAGGTATATATTAAGAATAGTTATTTTAGTAATAGTAGCTCATACTTTCATTAACTATGTGCCATATACTATACTAAGTGTTTCATATGTGTTAACTTATTTAATACTCACAATAACACTATGAAGTAAATACTATCATCCCCATTTTACTGATGAAGGAACTAAAACACAGACAAGTTAATGACTTTCCCAAGATCACATAAGTGGTACATTCTGGAGCTAGTCTCCAGAGGCTGAGCTTCCTACACATACAGATGGTCCCCAAGTTACGATGGTTGGATTTAATGATTTTTTTGGCTTCACCATGAATTTATTGGGACATAACCCCATCATAAGTTGAGGAGCAACTGTATTGCCTCTTATCTTTGGATGTATGATTGGACTAAATTTTATAAAAATTGAATTAGATTTTATAAAAGTATGATATGGACAAAATCTATATGACACAAATAAAAGAAGAGAGGGGACAGGGATCACAGGAAGTAGAGGGTTTTTGCAGTGTAGTTCTTGATACAGAGAACACGGGACAGAAGAAGGATCTCAGGTTTGCTCTCACCTTTCTTCACAGATTCCTCATTAAGGGACTTGAGTACTTCGGCCCTCTTGTCCTGGTTACCTGCCAGGGCAAAAGCATAGGCCAATAGCGCCTTGGTGTAGACATGGCTGCCACTGGCTCCTTCCTTTGCTGACTTCCAGGCTGACTCCAGGCAGAACAGGGCATTGCGGACAACAGGATGCTGTGAAAGGACCACGAGAAGGGAGTGAACAGGGTGCTAGCATTCCCAGGTAAACACACAGAAGTTTTTCAAATGCATTTTTCCATCTATTTCTCATTCTTATGATAGACAGAATAGTATTTTTATCTGTTATTTTCATATTCAAAAGGCATAACTTTAGGATTTTTTTTGGGGGGGGGGTTGGAGAAATAGCCTGGGGCATCACTAAGAAACCTTTCTTAATGGATTGACAAAATTCTCTATCCATCTGGGAAGCATTAGCACTGCATAGAAGGAAAGCTGACATTTCTTTCAGTAGGACAGTAGTCGAGAGAGCAGGTAAGCGGTTTAAATGCATCCAGAACCACCTTCAGCGGAGGCATAAGGTAGTACCTACAGTGACTGGGAGAGGAATCTCCAGAAGAGCAATTGTAATATAGGCGGAGAGGGTCGCTTCGTCTTCTACTCCTCCCTGTAAACATGAGAGGGAGAGATTTGAGTAATTCTACTTCTGAGAATGCTCTTGATCAGCTCTTTCCACCTGCTGTGTCATGCAATTTATCCCCACACACATCCATTCCTGTGGGGCAAAATATTATAACCAACCTAAGTTCCATCCTCTCTTTCTTGGTGCTATCCAGGTTTTATTTTTCTATGATACCTTCCCTTAAGAATTTCTGCATTATTCTTTTCTCGCCTCATCCTCGTAGATATCATAATGGACAAACTAGCTCCAGAACGGTTCACCTTCATGGCATTGTTGAACAGTGACCCAGAGCTCCTGAAACAGCCGTTGCCCTTCTGCTTCTGGGAGAGCCAGGTGAGGGCCTGGGTGATGTGTGCTTCGTCGATGAAGATGTGGTTTCGAGCCTGGGCAAAACTCTTCAGTATAAAGGCCGTGAGCCTGAGAGGGGAGGAAGTGATGAAGATATTTATGTTGTTAGAATGGTTCTATAGCCACTTCACAATGACAGGCTTCATAGGACACTTCTTACATTGCTGTGAGTTATCTAACAGGAATTCTCATGTACTTAGAGCTTCCATCTCCTTTACTCTTTGATTAATCTGCTAGATCTGGTATTTCCCTGCTGAGTCACTTTCCCTTTGCTACAGAGAGTCTAAGTACTTCTAATTTCCTTATTTTTCTTAATTATTTCAGTAAGTCTTCAAATTTCTCTTCTCTTTAGAGATTTCTTTCAGTGGATGACAGAATCTTCTCACGTGCAGCTCTTGTGTACAATAACTTCTACTATTGCTCTGCCTTAGGGATTTTAAAAAATAATGTTTCATATTACTGTCTTCCCAATTATTTCTTCCTGTTAATGAATTTATTCTAAGTCAAGATAAGTATGATCTATAAGACATAATATAAGCTGAAGTTAACATGATTTATCTGGAAGTTATGTGGTATGTTCACTGGCCACATCATTTAAAAAACTCATGGTTATGAGAGCTATTTTAGGAAGAGTAGCTATTTTGGAAAGAATGCTTTGGTATATTATTAACAAGATCAATTTTGGTAATAAGTCTAACACATATGCATTTGGATATCAGGTTTTCTGCTTGTTACCTTGCTAATCTTGGTGTATTTATCACGTATAACCAGCTATAGGTCTAATAATGCATATTGCTTAGGGTTGCTGTGAATACAATAGTGATAATATATTTGAAAGAGCTGGCACATAAATAGCTCAAAAAATTATTCTTTCCTTACCAGGTGTTGCCCTGGCTCCTGCCATGTTGCTCCCCAAAGGTGCTGTAGGAGCCATCATGGTGCTTGTAGATCAACTGTCTCTGATAACCTGGAGTGGAAGGTTCATGAAACAACATGACAGATTAATGTTCATGCTGAGGCCAGAGAAAGTACTAAAACACGTTGGCTTTTCTTGTGACCTTTCTTAAATTTGTTGTTATATATTAGAAAGTTCTGAGCCTTAAACATTTTCTTGGAGGTTGGAGAGTGGATAGTTTCCATGAAAATAAGTACCGTAGTATTCTTATTATAGTACCTATCATAATGATAAGCTAATGTGTTATACTACTGATAAGTAACTGAAGCCTCTTGAGAAATCCAGTTGAAATAACACTCACCGGTGTTGAGATAACCAATGGCCTTGGACTTGATATCTGGAGTCAGCTGCTGTGTTTCATTTAGATAATCCAGAACATAGATGTTCGGAGCAAAGAGGGCCATATTCTGTTCTCCACAGCCATAGGGCATCTGTAGGAGATCTTGTGTGTTTTGCATGGCAGAGCCTAATATGTCTCCTGGGGAATGGGAGAGATGGGAAGTCATAAAGCTTAGAGATTATAATCTACCAGAATCAATAAGAATAAATAACTAGTCAAGCTAAAAAAATGAGGAATTTTAGGAAGGGTGAGACTTCCAGGGACAGAAATATGATTGGAAGCAATAAATAAGCCCAAAGAAGGAAAGAAAAAAGAAGCTAAAATTATAGTTGTTATTTTAGTAAATATGTATGGAAATAAATATAGTAGAAGCTATTAATGCCCAAATCCACTAGGGGCTAGAGACTCACCCACAACTGAGACAGAGGCTCGGGCAGATTCTTCTACCATATTTGGTGGCAGCTTCAGGGATAATTCTTCAGTTACCTCGGCACCTAGAGAAAGAAATCAGCCATATGAAAATTATTTCATGGCCGGGCGCGATGGCTCACGCCTGTAATCCTAGCACTCTGGGAGGCCGAGGCAGGCGGATCGTTCTGAGCTCAGGAGTTCGAGACCAGCCTGAGCAAGAGCGAGACCCCCGTCTCTACCAAAAATAGAAAGAAATGAATTGGACAGCTAAAAATATATATAGAAAAAATTAGCCAGGTATGGGCGCATGCCTGTAGTCCCAGCTACTCGGGAGGCTGAGACAGTAGGATTGCCTGAGCCCAGGAATTTGAGGTTGCTATGAGCTAGGCTGAGGCCACGGCACTCACCCCAGGCAAGAGAGTGAGACTCTGTCTCGAAAAAAAAAAAAAAAAAAAGAAAATTATTTCTGCATTTTATCTTTCTGAAGAGCTCTGTGATCCAGAAGGTAGGACTATGCCTTACATGTAAACTTATCCTGAAAAGTTGCCCCTCCTTTTAATAGACGCTTTTTAATATCTTAAAAATGGGCTACTGGGATTCTGAAATTTTCAGAATTTCTTTTCCAGCTATCCTTTCCCTTATATGTAGAATTACATTCCAAAAGAAGATAACAAACTGATAAGAGTTGGGTATGTTGTGATTCCATTTCATCTGTTAGTCATCTGATGGCTAACACAAGATGGTTATCACAAAATGATCTATTTAGTGCCCACCTTAAGCTCCTCACTCAACAGTTGTATGGGGAAAAACCCCCAACAATGCCCTGTAAGCATATATATATATAAGCAAAGGAAAAATTTCTTCAAAGGTCCAGATTTTTACAACAATGTTATGTCCTTTCTTCAGTCAAATTTTACCACATATAAACACAGTATTTTTTGAAAGACCTAGAAAATAAGGGTGGAGGGGTGAACATGAATAGTATTTGACTCATTGAAAATAAAATAACACGACAAACATACATTTACTGCCATTTTAACCTAGTGAATTATTTGAAGATGAAAATGAGAGAATTGTAGTATTTATTTTCATACTGAATCCTTCATAAAATTAACACTAAAACTTTTATAAAAAATATAGATGCCTTAAGCAAAGACAAAGGACAAATGAACAAGTGAAATAAAATGTTTTGAGTTATTGAAAATAAAATAATTGCTACTGATGAACATATGTTTACTGCCATTTTAATCTTGATGAATTATATGAAGATGAAAATGAGAAAAGTGTAGTATTTATCTTCTTTTTCTCATAAAATTAATATTAAACCTTTTGTAAGAAAACAGATGCTAAAAAGAAAGTTAAAAGACAAATGAACAAGTGAAAGAAAATATCTGCAACATAATTAATAGGTAAAGAATAAGTGTCATACTACAACTGAGTCAGAACAAGACAAATTACTCAAAATGTGAATAGTCAAAGGCTATGAAGGCAATTCACAAATGTGAAAAAATAAGCTCATCCTTATTCCCAACACTTGTGATTAGGGAAATATAAACTAAAACAATAGCAAAACATTTTTTTTGTCTACATTTTTGGCCAAAATTAAAACATTGATAGTGATGGTGATGGTGAGTATACATTATAAAATTGTATGCTTGTGGAAGTATAAATGTATTTAGTTAATAAAGAGGGGGGATTTTTTTAGTTCTACTAAAACTCAGAATAGAGCAAAATGGTGGAACAGGAAGTCTTGAGCTCCTCCTCCCTCCACAGAAAGTTCAACTATCAACCATCTACAGATCAGAACATCTTTTTGAAAGCCCCAATACTTGGAAACAAGTCTGGGACACCTGTGTAGTTCACGGAACTGAATGAAAACCAAATTAGAAGAGTAAGAAAAATGGTCTCAATTTGATCATGCCATCTCATCCTTTTCCTTAAATTAGCACAATGCCAGATGGAGAGGATTCTCCAGGGCCCACAATTTCCACAGGGGTAAAAGAGAACCAAAGGGAGTCATATAGCTTTCCAAGCATTCTGAGACACTTTTCAGGAAGCCAATGGTGGTCTAACCTCATGGGGAACACTGGGAGGAATGGCTTGGCTAGACCAGCTGGGGTCAAGTGAAAACAAAGAAAGTATAAAGAGCTCACAGTGACAAGCATGTGAATCTTGGTGGTAACTCTGTGTTTCTGCCATCTATGGTGCCCATTCAGAGATACCAGCCAACTGTACAGCCTACCTGCAAAGCTGAGCTGGTCATTTTCAGAAGCATGATGCTATGTTCAACCTGGCTTGAGATTCTAGATGGCCAGTCTCTAAGCTCAGCCTCAGAACCCACCCCAATGCCCCTGCTCAGGTAGGAGACACAGGCCTCTGCACATTTCAGAGAAGTATAGGGGATAGACCTGCTTGACCCAGTTGTCTAAAATGTGGCTCAAGTCAGCCAAAAGGCCCACCCAGTGAGTTTTCCCAGGCAGGGAGATACCCACCTCCACGCATTTTATAGAGATGTAGGGGCTAGGTATCCTTGACCTGAGAGGTTAAGCAGCAGCTCAATTCAGCCAAAACCTCATACTATGGCTCCACTCACACAGAGGGGAAAGCCTCAATCATGAATTTCTAAGGACATAGTCTTTGGTCCTGCCCATCCCAAGCAGCAACTGCACATAACCATAGAGCCCAGCCTGTGGCCCTGATTGCTGCTTGGAACCTGAATCATCCAGCCAGGCAATAAATCTTCTAACTGGCCTGATGAGAGGCCATTGAAGTACACAGATAGCAGCTCCACCTGATAGTAGAGCCAAATAAGTGATCTTACCAGATGGCAAACATAGCCAGTGGCACCACCCAACATCACAGCAAAGGTAGTGGCCCAGTTAACTAGGGAACCCATGATAAGATCTGCCTGCTTGAAGTTGTCACCAGATGGCCCTTCCAAAATTACAGGCTAGACTAAATAGCAAATGTTTATCCCTGCAAAGAATACCTATAAAGGTCAGAAGAGGTGGTTGTCTCCTCAAATGTGCAGACAACAATTCAAGGAAACAAGGATTATGAAGAATCAGAGAATCATGACACCGCCAAAAGAAACTGACAAAAATTGACCTTATAGAAATGGAGATTTATGAAATCACTGACAAAGAATTCAGACTAATCCTCTAAAAGAAGTTCAGTGAACTACAAAAATATATAAATACAAAATTAAATAAAATTTGGAAAACAATACCCAAACAAAATGAGAAGTTTGACATGAAAATAGAAAAAACTAAAAATAAACCAAATAGAAATTCTAGAAACAAAGCATACAATGACTGAACTAAAAAAATTCAATAGAAAGCTTCAACAGCAGACTTGATCAAGCAGAGGAAAGCATCAGTGAGCTCAAAGACAGAATATTTGAAATTATCCAATCAGAGGAACAAAAAGACAAAATAATGAAAAAGAATGAAGAAAACCTATGGGAATTATGAAACATCATCAAGAGACCAAACCTTTGCATCAAAGGAGTTCCAGAAGGAGAAGAAAGAGAAAACTCAGAAAGCGTATTTATAGCAATAATGGTTGAAAACATCCCTAATCTGGGGATAGATGCCAACATCTGGGTACAGAAAGCACAGTCTTCCCTAGTCAAATTCAACCCAAAGAAGAGTTCACTAAGACACATAGTAACCAAACTATCAAAAATCAAAGATAAAGAAAAAAATTCTGAGACCAGAAAGAGACAACATGTCATATACAAAATAATTCTAAAGTTTTGATTTAAAATTTATTTTGTATAAGTATAGCTACCCTTGCTTGTTTTGGGTTTCCATCTGCATGCAGTATCTATCTTTTTCCTTTCCTCTACTTTCGGTCTATGCGAGTCCTTAAAAATTGGGTATTTTTTAAGCAGCATATAGTTGGGTCTTGCTTTTTGTTACTCCATTCAGTCACTCTATGCCTTTTTATTGGAGAATTTAATCTACTTACCTTCAAGGTAATTATTAACAGGAAAGAATTTACTTCTGCCATCTTGTTCATTGTTTGCTGATTGTTTTGCAGATATTTTTTTCTTTATTTCTCTCTTGCTGTCTTCCTTGGTGGTTAGATGGCTTTCTATAATGGTATGCAAATCTTTTTTTGTTTTGTTTTGGGCTTTTTTGTGCTTCTACTAAAGATTTTTGCTTTGTGGGTTACCATGAGGCTTACCTAGAACATCTCATACTTATAACAGTCTGTTTCAAGCTAATAACAACTTTGCCTACTTTTACTTCCTCATACACATTATATGTTTTTGATGTCAGAAATTACATCATTTAGTCACATATATCCATTGACAATTTATTTTAATTATAGTTGTTGTTAATAGTTATGACTTTTAATCCTCATACTAGGGATAAAATTGGTTTACACATCATCATTACATTTACAGTATATTCTGAATATGGCTTCGTATTACTTATATCATTAGGTGTTGTGCTTTTGTATTTTTTATGTTACTAATTAGCAGGCTTTGGTTTCAGCTTAATGAACTCTCTTCCTGTAATTCCTGTAAGTAATTCCTGTAAGGCAGGCCTAGTGATGATGAACTCCCTCAGTTTTTGTTTCTCTGGGAAGTTTCCATTTCTCTTTCATTTCTGAAAGACGGCTTTCCTGGGTAAAATATTCCTGGTTGGCAGGGATTTTTCTTTCCCTTCAGTGCTTTGACTATCTCACTTCCTCCTGGCCTTCAAGGTTTCTGCTGAAAATCTGCTGATGGTCATATTAGAATTATTTTGTATGTGATGTGTTGTCTCTTTCTGGCCTCAGAATTTTTTTCTTTATTTTTGATTTTTGATAGTTTGATTATAATGTGTCTTAGTGAACTCTTCTTTGGGTTGAATTTGACTGAGGAACACTGCGCTTCCTGTACCTGGATGTTGGCATCTATTCTCACCTCTGACTCAGGAATTTCACATTTTGGCATCTACCCTAGGTACACTTACATATGTAGACAGGAGGCTATTATTATCATTAATTAACTAATTTTTTTTATTAATAGTTGGAAAAACCAATATGGGAAGGTTATAAAGGCCAAGCAGAATTATGATATATTGATATTATAGAATTAAAAGCAATTGAAAGTAATGATTTGATCTACAATTTAACATAGATAGATCTCCAAGACGGATTGCTGAGTAAAAAACGAAGAGTTATAGAGTGAAAGTTACATAATTTGTGTAATACAATTTATGTAACATACACAAACACAAATCTACACATATTATTTCTGAAGGCCCAGGGATGAGTATTAAGGTATTGAAAAATATTGTGAGGGAATGACATCAGCCTTTAATATGATGTTCTGTTTTGTTTTCTTAAAGGAGAATTTATTTTTGTATAATTACATGGGTAATTAAATTTTAATAAAATTGCTTGATGACTGGCACTGATACCAAAGAGATAAATCAGAATGAATAACTCAGAAATGGAGGAGAAGTCATGATAAAAGGATCGAGTGGTAAGCACTACATGCACTTAAATGCAGAAATAAAGCTAAAAACCAGGAAATAATGTTTTTAGAACACATTTTATACATTAAGTCTTGACAACATAAAAAGCATAGGAAAAAGACATTAGCAGGTAGACAGAGAAAGGCAATGAACATATATATGATCTTGATTTGACATTTGTTTGGGATGAGAACACATTGTGTTAGTACATTTCTTAGTGTACTAAATTTTTGTAGATGTTTTTGTTTAGATCAGAAAATTCTTCACCAAGATAAAGTTATATTTTTTACTGTGAGTTTTTTCAGTGCCTTTTCAAATGACATTGATAGTGCATTAGGTGCAGGATTAGCATCAAATATTAATATGATAATAATGGTAAAAACCACAACCACTCTTCCTTTGGAAAATAGCATGTTCCCATTATCAAATGATACTGTCTATGCAAAACTCAGTGTTGGAATGGCCTGAATTCAGCTATCCATATGTTATATTAGTAATTATTCAAGGAAATATCCCCTTTGGCAATATTCATTTTGACTCTACCCACTTTCTACCTATGCCCACACCACACGCTATTCAGGAAGACATTTTGGTGTTTACATAAGTGCTGCAAGAGATCAAGACTCGGAATGCACGGGCTAAGAATTTTCTCCCGATCAAATTACTTGGCCTCTCTATGAACCATTTTTCTCATCTGTTAAATGTGTTGATGGTACTTCAGGTCTTACCTCATAGGGAAAGTGTAAAAATGCTATACAAAAGTTCTTTGAACTTCAAATGTTATATAAACTTTAGCCAATGTTTTTAATATTATGATGGTTGACTCTTACCTGACGGACAAAGCAGGGAGTTGAATGTTACTTCCTTCTTTAGTCCTTCGGGCTTTAAGTAAAAGAAAGAGAAGTTAGAGATGAGAATGGACCAACTTTCAGGACACATATGTTGGTTGATAGGGGAACCACAGATTTCCGGATAGTGAAGGGAGGAATTTGAACTGCATTATATACAGAAACTCTGTAAGTATAAGTGATATGAAGGGGACAGATTGGTACATGAGAAAGTAAGGAAAAATTAAGAAAATAAATCAAGAGAAATAGATTATAGATGGGTGGGTAGGTAGGTAGATAAAAAAGAATACTATTGTGAAATATCCATAATAATTATTATATTACCCAAGTATATTATTATTTTATTATTATGGATATTATTGACCGTATATTATTTAGGTCTTCTTACCTAAAAGTTGAAACCCCAACTGTATTAAACATTGCTTTTTGTGACTCAGTGTGACCTATCAAATGGGCAGGCTTACTTACTTCAACTAACAGGGGCTTAATGATTGTGTCTTTCTTTCCATATTCAGGGACTGTAGGCTTCTCAGTCCCACACAACTCTGAAGTCTCTAGTGCTTCTGCGCTCACAGTAAAATTCACATTTCCTGAAAAAAAAAAAAAAAAAGGAGCCAATAAAGATGAGTATCATCTTCCCCCTTCCTCCATGCCTCCAAACTCAGGATTTATAAATGTTCAATGCTCTGTTTTATTTTTGCTTTATAAAAACACTGGAGCAGGAATGGAAACAGCATAAATGAGAGGCTAATGATACTTAGAATCCCAGGTGGAGATGTTTGGGGATATCCTTCTAGGAATCCTACAATGAAAGACAGAGAAAAAATATCGTACCATCTGGGGTCTTTTCCTGAGGAAAGTAGTGTTGAATATAAGGTTCCCATGGATATATACAATTTTTGAGTAGAGAATTATTTCTAGGAGTCTGCCTCTCACCTAGTGACTTTGGGGTTACTTCCCAGGACACAGTTTGCCGCCCGTTCCCACAGATGCAGTGAGACTCTTGTTCTTTCTCCACTGGGACAGCTAGGAATGCGGGAGTGGCTTCCAGCTGTACACTGACCTGCAACCACACGTGAGAGAGATTAGAGGGAAAAGGAGACCAGACGGAGAGTGGATTTGAAGTAAAGCATATTGAGGGATTGGTTAGATTTCAGGTTGCCTAATATTAATGATGATACAAAACACCAAGCACCTTTAGTACATTTAGGTGGATCTGACATCTAAATCTGAGTACTTTGGTTGCAACGTGCTCTTTCGTGTGGTGGGAACAAAGAGGGGAGAGGTAACGATAGCATGTTGCTCTAGTTCTTTGGTCTGGAACCTTGCCCGTTTCCTTAGCTCTCCCAGCAGAGTATACTAGATTTATAAAGAGTTATGGTTTCAGCAGAGGTAAGATGCTCACAAATAATTTTTAAAATTAGGCTTAATATGATGAATGAGCTATGAAAAATTACATATATGAGAATGCAGAGGCTAAAACCTTGAAGAATCTAAATAAGACATGAGGATGAAGAGTACTGATATTTTGTTGTCCGTGTCAGAAATCTTCGTATTACACGAACTACTGAACTTTAAACGGTTATGATAAGGGCTAGAAACTTGTTTTAAGTTGCAATCTGTTATTTGGAGATAGCAACTGTAACTCATATAACATACGAATATCTGATAGCATTCTTCCTCTAGTTAGCGCATATTGTACACAAGAGTTAGTACTCCTAGGCATGCAACTTTTAATTTACTTGACTGCTACCTAGTATACAATTAGGAAAGAGCTCCTTACCCGAATGCATTTGGGAAGGTAGTTTAAGACAGTGGCCTTGAGTGTGAAGGCCTCTCCGCGGATCACGGAGTAGGGCATCGTCAGCTCCACAAAGAAAGGCTGGAAGGCTCGCAGAGAGGCAGTGGGAGAGAGACCAAGACCAGTGTCTTGGGACAGGCAGAGGGCCCCTGCCTTCCACTCCGTGATGGTGTCAGGGACGGATACTCCTACCTCAGCCACACCTGATGAGCTGGGGAGGAGGGCAATGTGAAGAACAGAAAGAAAGCAGTTAAATAAATCCTTTCTGGGGCGAGAACCCCTATAAATGATTTTATTGTCATACTTGAATGCACTCAACAGAAACATCAATAATTGAGAGCATAATCAAGGCTGAGACGGGACTATACAGGTCCTCCCTTTCTTCCAATTCTGTTTTCAGTGCTAGTCTTTATCAGAATCTCCTCTATATGTACGGTTGTAGCATAATCTTTTACAGACAAAATAGCTATAAACTTAACATGTAATTTGAGATTGTCCTTAAGTTCTTTTTTCTAAAATGCTGTTCCACTGAGGGCTGCTTTATAATTTTTAATTCTATTACTATTGTGTATAGCTGGCCTGACTGAATCTGTGCTTAACTCAAGATTGTTGACCAATAAAGGATCTTTTACACGTGCTTATCTCTGCAGTATTTTGTTATATTTGGTCCTTATGCCCATTTTTTTTTTTTTTTAGAAATCTTAGAATTAAACTTGTGCAAAATTTCTTAGCTTTGATGCCATTTAGTGAGACTTTGTAACAGAGTATTTATGCTAAACCACTCCTGAAAATACCAATGTGTTTAAAAGAAGTACTTCAATACTGAAAAATTAGCCAATCCAGTTTTTCTCTGGAAGGAGTGTGCTCACACTCCTTGGTGTTCACACTGTTGGTGGGAGTATAAATTGGTACAGCCATTATAGAAAACAGTATGGAGAGTCCTTAAAAAATTAAAGATGAAACTGCCGTATGATCCAGAAATCCCTCTTCTAGGTATATACCCAAAGGCAATGAAATAGGCACTTTGTAGAGTGCATATATTTGATATTAGCACTCTTGTGCTCATTGCAGCATTATTCACAGTAGCCAACATAGGGAAACAGCCTAAGTGTCCATCCATGGATGAATGGATAAAGAAATTGTGGTGTGCATGTGTGTGAGTGTGTGCGTGCATGCGTGCGTGTGTGTGTTTGTATAATGGAATATTATTCAGTCTTAAAAGGAAAAAGATCCTGCCATTTGTGACAATATGGATGAACCTGGAGGACATTAGGCTAAGTGAAATAAACCAGACACAGAAAGAAAAATAGTACATGATCTCACTTGTATGTGTAATCTAAAAGAAATTGAACACATAGAAACAGACAATAGAATCGTGGGGGTGTGGTGGGGAGATGCAGGTCAAAGACTACAAAATTGCAGTTTTGTAGGATGAATAAATCCAGAGATCTAAGGTACAGCATGAAGGCTATAGTTATAATATTATATTGTATACTGGAAATTGGCTAAGAGGATAGATTTTTAGGTGCTCTTGCCACACACACAAAAACAGGTAACAACGTGAGGTTATAGATATGTTAATTTTCTTGATTGCAGTCATCATTTTACTATATATATGTATATTAAAACATTGTGTTGTATACCTTACATACACACAATAAAAACAAGAAAATTAGCAAAGAATTGGATACAGTGAGGGATCTCTGTTGTTGCGTCTTGCATATAAAGGAAGTTACTTACTCCACCACCACCAAATCCCAGATCCACGTCTCGGGGAAGTACTTCCGTACAGTCTCTGCGTGAGCCTCTTCAACATGTATCATATTTGCACGTTCATGGCCTCTTCGCCCTACATCTCCTTCTACAGTGGGTGAGGGAGAAGACAGGAACAATAAATGTTAAAGCTAAAGCTTATGAGAGATTGTAATAGGTGTTATCAAGACATAAAGAGTGACGAAACAGAACCCAGGGGAGAGCACTTGGGTGGTTAGGGAAAGCTTCTTTGAGGAGGTAATGTTCCAGCTGAATTCTGAAGTATTAGAATAAGCTAGGAGTGAGCTGGGGGAAGAGGATCGTAAGCAGAGGATATAGAGACCTTGGCAGAAAGAGCCTTGGATTGCCTGTGAAGAGGAAGGGCTGCGGAGTCCTACGTGGCTGCGCCGTTACACTAAGTGGAGAGTGCTGTGACATGGGGTTGGGAGGAGAGCAGGAGTCAAAGTTTCCATTGGTGTGTTTCTCAGTCGTGACACAGACATTACGGCAGTGGCTTTGGCAAACAGTTTACAGGAGTGAAAAGATCAAGGATAAAGAAGGCTCTTTATTCCATATTGTGTCAGAACCCGAGTTAGGTTCTTTTTCCCTGTTCACCTTCTGCTAAGGCTATGATGGTAAATGTTTAATGACCAAATCCCTGGAAAAAAATAGTGCATATATAAATACTTGTACATATGTCAGTTTACTCTAAATCTTACAGATAAAGGATTATAGAATATAATTTATAAATAATGTAAATATATACAATAATCTTTGTTAACACATTCCATATAGTGAATTGATTCTCATTGAATGTTTTTCTTGTATTTTGAACCTCTTTTGTCTGTACTCAACTTATCCTTAACCATGATTTGACAATATGAGAGTATAGACACTTGATTACTATCTGATTCATCAGTGAAGTAGCCCACATCACTGATGAATGCTTGTGGTTCTCACATGAATATTGGCTGATGTTTTGGGGAGGTTGAAGAGCTGTTTTACTTGACTGATGAGAATGTAGCTCTATTTTGTGAACATTTCTATTTCTGTTTACACTGATTCTAGCAATATGTCTGGAAACTTTTCCTTCCCTTTTCAACCTCACACATCTCCATTTACCAGAAGCTAATTCTTTATGAATGACATCTGATTCCTCAAGAAGAGTTAATACTTTCCTTTGCTTTGCATATTTGTACCTCTCTCATAGGACTTTTTACAATCTGCCTTGCACTGTTGCCAGTGTTGCATATGTGGATGGCCTGATACAATTGGAAGAGCTGGGTTTATATCGCTATGTGACCTTCAACAAGAACCATAATATATATGAATTTCAGGTCCTTTTTTTGTTAATTTTATTACATTTCGTCTTTTTAAAAATTCTTTTATTTGGTTCGATATATTAGGAAATAAATTTTTATCCATTTTTTACCTAAATAGGCTAGACCTTGAGATGTCCGCATCTCATAACGTTCAGGCTGTGGACATACTTTGGGTTTACGAATCTTTGAGTTGGTGAATACCTTTAAGCCCATATCCTGTAAAGGAAATTATCACTTAATCAGTACACATATATTATATACAGGTGCATACTTCTTTTCATTGAATTTGACAAAAAATCCAGTTAGCTTAATATTAAACTTTTAATTTTTGCATCTGTAGAATAGATACTAGCATACTTACAGAAGTAATTTCATTCTCTTCCTTGAGTTCTTTCGATAGTAATTATTTTATATATGTGATATTTAAAAATATCATAAAATAATGAATTTTGATAAAAAAGAAAACTTGATTAATAGTCCCAAGTTCTAGTTCCATTTTATAGATTTTAGCAGTTCTGCTACTATTAGTGACCTTGGAGAAGTCACTTGATCTCTTTATGTCCCATTATCTTCAATCATGATATGAAGGCATTAAAATAAATAAATTTTTTCCATAGTCAATATTTTAAGAACTGTAAAAGCTGACCATTCACAATGGGAGGAATTTACCTGTAGGAAGCTATACATATCTTTTTCATTTGTATTTGATACTGGGGAATATGTTATTCCATTAATGTGGACGTTGTAACCACGGACACAGTCTCCATCATCTTCCTCCTGCTGATTCAAACCTGCGGGGAAGCCAGTGAGGTCCTTCACTGGTAGCAGGTTATAAACCTGTACAAATGCAAAGGACAAAAAACCAAATTTATTTGTGGTTTTTTTTTTTTTTCAAGTTCAAGGAGAAAAGAACAAGAATAATCACCATCAGTCTTTCTTTGAGTGCTCTCATTGCTTTGACAATTTATAGAGAGGATATGGATAATTTTCTCTAAAAACAGTGCTGTCATTTTGAAGATGTTTAACCAAAACACTCTCATCTAAGTACTCAAGGGTCATAATATTTTGTTACACAGTTCAGAGGCAAACTCTGGACTCAAAACTAGAATGAAATATAACTATATTAATTGAGAAATTTAGGTCTGCTATATTTGAGATACTGCACAAAGCTTCATATTAGATCATTTTCCCTTATCTTGCGATTAGCAACTGACTCAGAATATAACAAAGTTAATGGATTTATGTTTTAAACAGGCACATGAATAATTATCTATTCTCTTTGTAGGACAGGATAATATTTTCTTAGCTATTATTCATGGAAACAAAATGCTCCAGTTTTCGACACAATACATAAAACTTTAACTATAAAATACTGGACATGATGCTTTCAGATTTCATTTGAAGGGGAGGAGTAAGACAGACATAAAAATGTTGATAGGTACACGGTATTACATTCATAGGAGTTTTAAACTGATTGACAAAAATAGATTAGCAAGGTGAGTAGTGGGATGAAATTAGACACTTTCTCAAAGGCGCCTCCCTTTTAAAATTTCCCATTTCCCCTCCCTGCTTTATTCTTCTGCAAGGCACATCATTATTGGCTGCCTCCTCTATGAGAATGTACGTTACATGAGACATGGATTTTGGTCTTTCCAGTAGTGTATGAGATCCCCAGCACTTAGTATAGTACCTAGAACACAATAGGCATTAAATAAATACAGTTGACCCTTGAACAACAATGGGTTTGAACTGTGTGGGTCCACTGATACGTGGATTTTCTTTCACCTCTGCCAATCCCCGAGACACCAAGACCCATCCCTCCTCTTCCCCATCCTTCTCAGCCTACTCAACGTGAAGATGATGAGGATGAAGAACTTCAAGATTCACTTCCACTTAATGAACAGTAAATACATTCTCTCTTCCTTATGCTTTTCTTCTTTTATTTTTGAGACAGAGTCTCACTCTGTTGCCCAGGCTAGAGTGCCGAGGCTTCAGCCTAGCTCACAGCAACCTCAAACTCCTGGGCTCAACCTATCCTCCTGCCTCGGCCTCCCAAGTAGCTGGGACTACAGGCATGCGCCACCATGCCCGGCTAATTTTTTCAATATATATATTTTTAGTTGTCCAGATAATTTCTTTCTATTTTTAGTAGAGACAGGGTCTTGCTCTTGCTCAGGCTGATCTCGAACTCCTGACCTTGAGTGATCCACCCGCCTCGGCCTCCCAGAGTGCTAGGATTACAGGTGTCAGCCACCGCACCCGGCCCCTTATGCTTTTCTTAATAACATTTTCTTTTCTCTAGCTTACTTTATTGTAAAAATACAGTATATAATACACATAATATACAAAATATGTGTTAATCAACTGTTTATGCTATCAGTAAGGCTTCTGGTCAAAAGTGGGCTATAAGTAGTTAAGTTTTGGGGAAGTCAAAAGTTATATTCAAGATTTTTGATTGTGCGGAGAGTCAGTGCCCATAACTCCCACAATGAGCAAGGGTCAACTGTATGTGCTGAATGAATGACTTACACTACTAGGAGCAAAGTGTTTAATGAGTAAAACAGCTAACCAAGGATTAAAAGTAACTAGTGTTCTAACCCAGGTCTACTACTAAGTACCTGAAAGCTTCTGCTTTATTATTAATAAGTTAAGTAGGATTTTCCGTCTTATCTATCCATCGAGGTTGTTATAATTAAAAAAGTATCTTTGAGAAGTGTAAAATTCTTATACAAACGTAAAACATTAATGTTATTTTTCTACACATCTTGCTCCCACTATTGATATGTACTTAATACTTCCTTTAGAAGTATTCTAATATTTTCAATTAAAATCTCATTAGAAGAACCAAGAAGTATTTTCTAGGGAAATAAAAATATAAAATTTCCCTTGGTAAAATTTTGATAGTAGAAAAAGTTTCAATAAAAGGTTATTCCAATTGGCCTCATATTGAAAATTTGAAGATATGAGCAACTGCTATTAGTACATGCTAAGCAGTTACTTGTTGCTCCACTTCAACATACCCTCTTTGCTATATCTTCTATTAAACCCATATTTTAAAATATTTATCAATATCAGCTATCATATAGTAATTCATTTTTCCTAAATTTTTCATCAGAGATAATACATGTCTTCCTTCAGAAATTGTATTCAGTTTGGGACAGCCATGATTTCAGTTGATATAATTCTTATAAAAACAGAAATTTGACATTTAATTTAGCCTGTGTGGTCTTAGAGCAGGTAAATGTATCACTTTCGTTAAGCTTTTGAAATGTTAAAACTAGCTTGGAAACTCCTATTATTGGTTTCATGGAGCTCTGGGATTTCAGGGACTTTGGATAGTGCATGTTTTTTCTTTTTGCATTATAAATATATACACAAACACACACATACAGAATATACAATATATAATGTACATATATAAAAGTTTATGAATGACCTCCCTGATTCTTCAGTTAGAATTAATCCTTTCTTTCATTTTGCATATCTGCACCTCCCTTATAGCACTTTTCACAATCTGCCTTGTTTTTTCTGCAGCTTGCATATATAAGTGTCTTGACACATGAGATTTGGGTTTGTATAGTTATGGGAACTGAATCTGATTCACAAGTCCTTTTTCTGGTTTTTTTTTTTTTTGAGATGGTCTCACTCTGTCCTTCAGGCTGAGGTACAGTGGCATCATCAGAGCTCACTGCAACCTCAAACTCCGGGCTCCAGTGATCCTCTGGCCTCAGCTTCCTGAGTAACTGAGAATAGAGGCACATGCCACCATGCCCAGCTAATTTTTTTTATTTTTCATAGGGACGGGGTCTCACTGTTGCCCAGACTGTTCTCAAATTCCTGGCTTTAAGCTATCCACCAGCCTTGGCCTCCTTTGCTGTTAATTTTTTTTGGTCACATTTTATATTTAAAAATTCTTTTATTCATTTCAATATGCTGTAGGAGGCAATACATTTTTATCAATCTTTTTACCTGCAGGGGATAGTAGTCTACGTGTGTGCATATATCTGTCTTCTTCACCAAAGAAAGCACACATGAAAGCTCAAAACTACTAACTCCTAGATAAATATAATTTTAATAGATCTTATTCTCTCAGATAGGCATTTCTCCTTCCTCTGAGCCCCTCGCGTGGCCCTTCCTGATCCCGTAAGCTGCTGGGAACTCACCGAGGACGGGGAGAGCTCAGCCTCGGGCTTCATGAGCAGCACGCTTTGGTCCACGGCACGGAGGGCGCAGACCGACTGGGGAGAAGCTGTGACTCGCAGGTGGGCATGTGAGGTTGGGAAACTTTGCGCTGGGCTAAAGCTCAAATCCACCTGTGAAATTGGGAAAAAAGGTCAGAAAAAGAAATTTACTGACGTAGCCATGCATTTCCCTGCATTTTCTGAGCGTTCCTCACATTCAGCGCAGAACCACTTTGACTTCAATCAAGGTGGTTGGCGTTATGTCAATCCTGAGACTTTTTGTCCCCTACAATTCTCTTTCATTCTCAAGAATCGGTTGAGCCATTATAATAATTTCTAGTTATTCTTAGAAATTACTAATTATGACATGTCATTTTTTACCTCTGATACACGGCGAGGTGCTCATTAACTGCAGTGGGAATGCATATGGGTCTTGGTGCTCTCGTCTTTCTCTTTCAGTACTTTAGTAGTCTTAAAAACTTGCTCACATATTTCCCAACATTTCAACAAAGATGAGGGGAACAGGGTACTCTGAACTGTGTCATTTGGTAGGAGATGAGGTGCTAGGAGGATTTTGAGAGTCGTGCACTAGGAGTCAAGTGACAGGGCTTCTCCTTGTTGACTCTGCCATTATCTGGCTCAACGTCTCTGGGGAATTTGTTTAACCCTTTTGGCTCCAGTGCTCACATGTATACAATAAATGATCATGATAGTAACTCCTAGCTTGCGATGTTGAAAAGCTGATGATATAAAGCCCTCACCTTGTTGGCCAGACAGTTTTCAACTTCATACTTTGCAGAATCTCCAATCACTTCCCCGTTGGGTAAAATGGCATAGATGAGCAGCCGAGCAACGGGAGCAATGTCTGGCCCCACGGGGACTGACACGGAAAAGTGGCCTTTCACTGGAGCAGAGACAATGAGAGGAAGCAATCATGGGTTAGACCTCTCTTCAGGGCTGACATGAAATCATTCTGTTGTACAAAGCCATTTTAGGAGGCTGGTCCGGTTAATGACTGTTTCTGTTAGTAGGTATGATAGATAAAATAGACAGTAGGTGCGATAAATGGATGACTGCAAACTTTAGCTTTAGGAAATTATCAAAGCCCCCTTTCCTCTCATGAATCATATACTGTATTGATTTCTTATCAATTTTAAGCTTTAGCTCTCACCTATATAAGGCTCTGATGCTATCTAAGGGTATGGAGACATCCATTTTGCTATCATTCGATCTAGATCTCACACTAGAAGAGGGAAATAGAGCCTGAAGTTACGAGATGTAACAGGAAGAGTTTAACACGTTGTATTTATGGTTATACCCTCTTTAACCATTTATGAAGAAAATATTCTATTTTTTCTCCTTAAGAGAAATATTATGCTCCTTTGGAAGTTCTTTTTTTGATGCCCACATAGATTCTTTAGAGGTTACATTAAGCTTCCCTAAATCAGCTACTGTGTTTCTGTGTTGTTACGAGGAGGTAGCGAAAGAGTAGTTGACTGACAGTTTTCTAGTAAGTCATCTTTTAGACCCCATTAGACTAGGAGCAACCTTCGGAGGTTTATATTGCTACATATTTGTCCATGAGGAGAGTCCAACTCAATGGTGGAAGTACCCAACTTAACTCTTTACAAATCATAACTATCTTCAAAGGGAAAATGAGATATTTATAAAGATATAAGTGACTCAACGCAAGAATGCATCCCAAAACTTTATGTTTCCTCCTCCCCATTCTCCAAAACAATTCTCAAATGTCTCCTATTTTGAGAAGAGGGTCCAAGAATATTTATGATTTAAAAATTTGGAATAAGAATAGTTTGCATATGACAATTTTTAATAATCTAAACAGAACATGCTGAAGAAAAAAACCCAGATATTTGATCAAGGATGGAAAAAAAGGAACATTATTGCTTTCCCTCCCTCAACTTCTTCTTTACTGTGATTAGATAGAAATGATCTCTCTTTACTTGAAAGTGTTCCTGGTATTTCTGTAGTGAAAAGTTGAATGTGTCAGAACGGGGCAACAATGTGATTATGGAAATACTCACTATCTCCCTGCTCCACAGGCAGTACATGAGTTCCAGTTCGGACAATGCCTCCCTTTGCCATTATCTGCAAAAAAAGGAAATAAAAAGAAATTTAATGTTCCTGACAGAGATCTTATTCCAGTCTTGCTTTATTGAGCCCCTGCTAGTAATAATTAGCCCCAAGAGAAGTCAAACTTTAAAAAGAAACATGCATAAGAAGTCAAAGTGGTGATGCCCAAAGAGCTTCATCATTACTTGCCCCCCGCAGAGAGGTTGTATCTACAGATAAGCCAATGCAGTGACCTCCTTCTCACCAGATAATAGAAGACGAGCTCCTTCAGCTCCTGTAGAACCTGCGCATTCAGAATATAATGTGCCTGGACCACCCGAGTTTGGCCACAGGGCAGTTCACCAGGCATGGGCTCGAGGTGCACGAAGCTGTTGCTTAGGGAGAATACGAGATTAGCAGTGTGATATGCCTCTTCATTTTCTTCTGACACCCACTGGTAGCCGTAACAGATATTTTGATCCTTGTGTTTGACCTAATGAATTAGGAAAACAATGTTATTTTACAGACTATATGTCATAAAGAATAAAAGTACTCACAAAACTGCATAAGTTCACTGTCCTACCTTAACTAGAAATATTTTCATCCACAATAAAAAGTGAGAGAAGGGCTCCTTATTTTATTTATCTGTATCAAATGAGGCATGATTTGTGCTTTCGCACTGCCGAGGCTGCCAGGGTTGGGATTTACATTTCTGAGGAGCATAAAAAGAGGCTTCCTTTGATCTGATTAGCTTGCTTAAAATTTCTTTGGCTACTTTGCTTTTATGCAGATAGACACACTGGAGCTATGAAACCTCATTGAGGAGAGTGAATCATCTTAAGAAACGGCTTCAGAAACTAGTTGTCTCTTTTATGATGGGTTTGAAATGGATATTATGAATGAATGAAATATTCCAACCTTAGGGGTCTGAGAAAACATTGGTAAAAAGCATTAATTTAAGAGCTGAGTTGGTGAACTAGCTGAAGTCTACCTCCCCTGGGCTATCTTAGGCTGATTATTTTTCATGCTTCCTACCGTTCTGGATTCTTATGCTTCATAGGCCCTATTGGGTTGTATTTTCAACTTTGCTTCATGTAGAAGTTGGTCCTTAACCCTTTTAAGGGTTCCCCAACCTTCATCCACAGCTGCCAAATAGCATGAGTGCATTCTTGTTGTGCCAGGAAAACACTTTGTTCATATCTCAATATAGGTTCTAGTGATAACATATATATGACCTCCAAAAAGAGGGAGCATTTAAAAATAATATTTTCATTGTCAGGACTAGCACAGTGCCTGGCACATAGAAAGCATTCAAGACACTTCTTGATTGATAAGTGAATAAACATTCAAATTTGAGTCATTGGAGGTATGGGATTTTAGACCTTCTATTTAAAGCTGCATCAATAAAATATATTATTTATTTTTTCTTTATACCACATGAAGCAGGGTTTTTCTAGTATTATGATATGTAATATATAGTGTAGATATATATATCTATAAACATATACCTATATCTCTATTGATGAATAGAAGACTGTATGCTATACAAAACAAGTTATATGGGTATAGATGGGTCATCTGGAGAAAATTAGAAAGCGAGACAAAAATACTATAAAACAATAATTTATGGAGTATATATTTTTGAAACTAAATGTTAATTATGTTAAAATTGGCTCTTATAATAAAAATGTTTAACAGTTAATGGGAAGTTACTAAGTACTTTAATATGTATTATTTCATTTAATAACAACCCTAAGAGTTAGGTATTAATATTAATATCGTACCCATTTTACAAGTAAGGAAATGAAGCATAGAGGTTTCAGTTATTTTCCCTTAATATAGAGTTGAGTCAGTATTTTTAATGACTTGATTTTGATTCTGGAACTTACACTTTTCAAAAAATTGTGATAAAAACAAAACATAAAATTACCCTCTTCATAATTTTTTAGTGTACAATTTGATAGTATTAAGTATATCTGTTGTGTAACATAGACTTTTCCTTTTGCGAGATTGAACCTCTTTACTCATTAAATAGCAAATCCCCATTTCTTTTACTCCCCAGTTTCTGGAAACCACCATTTTATTTTCTGTTTCTATGACTTTGGCTACTTCAGGAACCTCATATAAGTAGAATCATATAGTATTTGTCTTTTTGTGACTAGCGTATTTCACTAAGCATAATATCCTCAAGATTCATCCATGTAGTAGCATGTGATAGGATTTCCTCCCCCTTTAAGGCTGAATAATGTTCCATTGTATGTATACCCCACGTTTTGTTTATTCGTCTATTGGTGGACATTTGGGTAGCTTCCATCTCTTGGCTACTGAGAATAGTGGTGCTATGAACATGGGTGTGCAAATATCTCTTCAAGACCCTGCTTTCAATTCTTTGGTAAGGTTGCTGGATCATATAGTAATTCCATTTTTTAATTTTTGAGAAACTGCTATACTGTTTTCCATAGTGGCTGCACCATTTTACATTCCTACCAGCATTGCTAACGTAGAACTCACACTTTTAGCCACACCAAAATACCGCCTCCCTTTCATAAACTCATAAAAAGTTGACTTAAATTGGTTTCTAATTGCTAGTTTTTTCTTTCCATAGGACTAAACACAATTTGGAAATTTCATCACTTTTTAAGTTGCAACCATGTTATCACGGCTACTTCATGCCATCGGTAACTTCTTTCTAACTTACCCTAACAGTAAGAGAGGTGCCCATAACATTGGTGGTGTTGATGGAGAAGTGCGCCAGGCCATTCTCATCTGTGGTAGCATTGGATGTATAGTTAGCTTCATTTGCTGTGATGAAGATGATTTTATTTGGCATAGGGACACCTTTCCCATCCACTAGGCGCACCTGAAAATTAAAAGCTGTGGGTCAGTTATATGGATAATAACTAATAGGCACCAAACATATTCATTTTATCACAAATATTTTTTGAGTGCCTCTTACATGTTGAATACAGTTCCAGGCATTGAGGATATAGCATTGAACAAAACAAAGTTCCTTTCATCACTGTCTAATAAAAGAGACAGATGCTAAGTGAATACATAAATAACATATACTAATTTAGTAGTAATCAATCCTAAGAAGAAAAATAAAGCCGTTTGAAGGGATAGACAGCAATAGGAATAATAATAGGGATAACCTGAAAGATGTATTCTACATATTTTGGAAACACTGTGTATTATATATAACTCTTAGAGAGTCACAGAGCACAAAAATAATATAGTGATGAAAATTTTAATACCTTAGTCACATTTATTTGAGCCCCAAACACTTATTTTGGGGTGGACCATGAACTTCCTATGGATTAGTGTCTTGAAGCATCATTCATGCACAAGTAAGCAATTGGTAACACAGTGTGCTTCTCTAGTTGTGCTATATATGGTGTCTGCTTCTCAGCCTAGACTTTCAACCATTTGGAAGGTAGGCAGATTTTATGACACACTTCTTACATGAAAAATGTAAAACTGAAAAGAGTCACACAGTATCAAATAAGGCCCTAACGCCAAATTACTGCTAATAGTCAACTCAGCAGATGAATAGTCCAGTCAGATTGTAAAGACGAAGGTTCTTTTTCACTACGAGCTACTTTTTGTAGTAGGAAGTACGCTAGGCTGACTTGCATCAGTATTCATAACTGATTAACAAAATCTAAGTTTGCCAGTGAAATGTTGGCTGCACATACAAAGATAAGAATGTGCACAAAATTCTGATTCTCTTCTAGTGAGAGTGTCTTATGACAAATAGGATGGTTATTTAATAGCAATGAAATATAAAAAGGTACAGCGTACCGCTGAGCAATTTAAAAATGGACCGCACTTTCGCTTTAGGAAGTGGCCAAAGTTTCTGAAAATGTTTTGCTGTCATAACATAACCAAGCCCTCTAGAACGTGCTCCACTTTGTTGAGTCTAGTCTGTCTATCATTTATACCTTCCATAGCTGAAATCCTGAAACATTTCTATCAAGAACATGATACACAGTAATTGCACATTGAGGTACCTACAACTGCCATTCCAGACTTCTACAATCAGAAAGGTCCATTTGCACATCTACTTACAATAGAAAAATCACAAGGGAAGATTTTTTGGTAGATTTGTATGAAAGTTTATAAGTTAAAAATCTGGAAACCTTAAATGGCAGTATTTTACCCCTAGGTTTACTGGTTTTAAAAATAGACTTGTCATTATAGAAAAGTAATGGAAATGTAATACCCACAAAAGAAACACTAGGTATAGTAGAATCTTTAATACTTCAAAATAAAAATTAAAACCACCTACCCACCCATTTCCTTACAAAGTTATAGAAGGATAGTATAAATGGTCAACATAAAATTTGAGATTCCTATGAGAAAATGTCTTGAAAACTGAAACTGCATAGCAAACCATGGAAAGGAAGTTGAGTGATATTATGTAATACTGTTCCAAAAGTGACTAAAAAATCCTACTAATTTCAATACGGCTTTAGAATAATTTTACATATTTCATATAAAAATTTGCAAAGCAACAAATCTATTTTTATGTGGTTTTATACCTTTGGTTATATTCATTGATAACATGAATCAGCTATGGTTTCAGCAGAAACTGTACCTATTGTGCTAATTAGGTGACAGTACATGGGTTCACCAGGGAACTGTAAAATACTCCACCTGCCCAAAGAAAGGGATCCCTTGTCTAAAGTACGGGTCCACTTTCACAAACGAGAGTTTGGTTACGGTTCTTGTGATTTCAGTGGATCCTCTTCCAGTTAATTCCACTCCTGAAAAAGAAGAAAAAAAATAAATTTGTTTTTGGAAGGGCGATGTCCCTGAACTTCTTATACTACCTCCTCCCTTACAGTTCATAACTTGGCTAAAAAGTTACAGCAGCGTCCGTTGTTTTTCCCCCCGTACTCATGTGGTATACAAACCCGTTCCTTCTTCCTTGATACTGGCCTCCACGTGAAGTTTCATTTTATACCCTTGATTCTTCAGCTGGAAGATCTTGGTTTTTACTTGCTGAGAGAAGCAGCCATGGCTGTTCAGCTACGAGGGAAGAAAATAAAATATAAAAACATAGCATATATTATTCTGCACAGATCAGTGGTCAGTTAATCTGATGTGATTCTTTTTGGGATGACATAATCTAGGTATTTTCTATGATGAGGATACAATAATTTTTCTCTAGGGACTAAACATTATTACATTCCACAACAACATCTTGTTTCTTGTGACAGGTGTATTCCCCAGTATCAGAAATTCCCTAGAGAGAATGAGATAGAAATGCCTTAAACATTTTTGGGTAATCTTTTTATTCATGCATAATATTTGTACATATTTATAGGGTATATGTGATATTTTGTTGTAAGAGTAGAATGTGTGATGATCAAGTCAGGTTATTTAGAGTGTCCATCACCTTGAGTACTTACTTACATATATTTGTTGGGAACATTTCAAGTCCTGTCTACTAGCTATCTTGAAATACACAATACATTGTTATTAGCTGTAGTCACGCTGCTCTGCTATAGACCATTAGAACTAATTCCTCATCAAAATCTAGTTCCCCCTCCTGTGATATACAGGTGAGGTTGGGAAGTGGCAACCCATCTGGGGACTGTGTTCTCCACCTCCCTGGCATTTAGGTGGGGCCATGTGACAGGTTCTTGCTTACTGAAAGAGAGCAGCACTGATGTTCTAACCAGCCAAGAGAATTAAGAGGTATATGTTTTTTCTCCGTCCTTTGTAGAAGTTGATGCCCAAGGAGGCTTTGGATATCTCAACTTCTATCATTCTGGAACATTCACAATGGGCAATTATAAGAAATAATTTCTATTTTTCTAAGTTAATGATTTGTTAAAATTACAATAGCTGGCATGGAATTCTCTTCCAGATTGTTCTCTTTCTGAGTTAGCACCATGTTGCAACTCACTGCTTGTCAACAATGCCTATATTGTTATTTCCTAGGAGGAAGAGTTTTCAACCTACTTGTTGACTAAATGTCTCGCATGATGCCTGTGACTCTTCACCAAAGCAGTTGGAAGGGTTATTATACTTTCTGCAGATGCTCACAGTCACATGTCCTGGGACAGGCTTCCCATATGTGTATCTGGTATGAGAAGATTTCCAAATGAATCAAAGCAGACATTGAACATCGTCCCCGTTTTCTACTTATTTATATTTAAATTTCCCCTTTAGCTATAGTACATTCCCCCTCTGTACTTCCCTCTGCTCTATGCAGACATCACACAATGTTGAGGGCAAGAGTCACTAATCACTCTTCTCTTTTAGAAATCTCCAGTGCAACATGCTAAAATTTACTACATTCTTCTTTTTATCATATCTTTTTCTTCCTTGATTGCTTTTCGATTTTGTCTTAGAAAATGTCTGTCTTAATACAAAAGTTAAACCTGTCCTTAAGAGAAAAACATCTTTATACCTGTACCATGCCATTTGTTTACAATAGCCTTGTAGTATAATTTGAAGTTAGGTGATATGATGCCTCCAGATTTGTTCTTTTTGCATAACATTGTTTTGGTTATTAAAGTTCTTTTGTGGTTCCATATGAAGCTTAGGATTAATCTATCTAGTTCTGTGGAAAATGACATTGGTATTTTGATGGGAATTGCATTGAATATGTAAATCACTTCAAGCAGTATGGACATTTTAACAGTATTGAGTCTTGCAATTCATGAGAGTGGGATGTTTTTCCATTTGTTTGTGTGATGAAAGAAGGCTGCTTTCATTAGTGTTTGTAGTTGTCCTCCTTGTAGAGATCCTTTACCTCCTTGGTTAGGCATATTCCTAGGTATTTTATTTTCTCTGTAGCTATTGTGAATGGCATTGATTCCTTTATTTGACTCTCAACTTGACCGTCATTAGTATATAGAAATGCTACCAATTTGTGTACATTGATTTTGTAACCTGAGACTTTGCTGAATTTATTTATCAATTCCAGGAGTCTTCTGGGGGAGTATTTAGGGTTTTCTAGACACAAGATCATATCATTGGCAAATAGGGATAGTTTGACCTCCTCTTTCCCCATTTGAATGCCCTTTATTTCTTTCTTTTGCCTGATTGCTCTGGGTAAGACTTTCAGTACTATGTTGAATAGAAGTGGTGACAATGGGCATCCTTTTCTTGTCCCAGTTCTTAAGGGAAATGCTTTCAACTTTTCCCCATTCAGTATATTTGGCTGTGGTTTATGAGTGGAAAAAGAAAATGTGGTGTGTGTGTGTGTGTGTGTGTGTGTGTATATATATATATACACCATGAAGTACTACTTAACCATGAAAATGAATGAAATAATGCCTTTTGCAGCAACTTGAATGGAACTGAGAACATTATCCTAAGCAAAGTATCCCAGGAATGGAAAAACAAACACATGTTCTCACTAAAAAGTGGGTGCTAACCTATGGGTATACATGGTCATATAGTTGGTGTAAAGGACATTGGAAACTAAGAAGGGAGAAAGGTGGGAGTGGGGTGAGGGATATAAACATACCTATTGGGTACAACATACACTACTCTGGTGACAGGCACATTAAAATCCCTGACTTCAGTGTTATTCAGTTCATTCATGTAACAAAACACTTATACCCTCTTAATATTTCGAAATAACGAAGAGAAAAAATACCAACCAAACAACAAAACAAAAATAAACAGAAGAAATGAATGCCCCAAGCCTACCTAGGAATACAAACTATTAATATGATGGCATCTCTGCTTCCATTATCTTCTCCCCAGCCATCTTTAATTATATCAAGTTTCACTTGCTTACTTTTTACAAAAATGGAATTGTTCCATAAATATGTCATAGATGACCACTGTGTTTCCTTCCCTATTTGAAATGTCCTTTACATCTCTATTTGCAAGAGCATTGGCTCACCAGTTACATGGGACCAGGAACTTGGCCATTGCACTGAGACAGCCTGGGGCAGGGGCCCAGCTGAGCAGTAGGTGCATTACGTATGTGGGTTTTAGGCAGGACTGGTTTCTTCACTCTGCCTGCTCTTCCTGCTAGTGCTACTGCTGGACTACCAGAGATAGGAGTGTAAGATCTTAGAAACATGAATTTTTAAGCCTTGAAGAGACCATATTGAGAGATCATGTCCAGTCTCCTCAGTAAAAATGGCAGTGCAGAGAGTATGTGACATGCCTTAGGGAGACCAATGAGTTAGATGGGATTTTGTTATATGCCTATCTCTACAAATTCTGAATCTAGGCCATTTTCTGACTATACATGCAAGGTCATGTAAATGATCTGTTGATGATTAAATTTCCTCTTTAACCACGTGTCGATCGTCTCTCTAATACGTGTTTGGTTACTTCTGGTTAAGGGAAAGCCACTACCCCTCAGCACTATCCTGTTGCTGTTTTTGCTTTGGTGTATGTGTGCAGGCAGTTTTGACACTTTCAGAATCCATCCTAGTAGCATAGCCTCTATAGAAACAGTTCCCCACCTCCTGATAGTTATAGTAATATTTATAAAGATATGAAAGAAAATAAGAAAGTAAAATAGAAAAGCAAAAGAAGAAGAACACTCTATAGATGGAGATGTTCCCAAAATAAAGTATTTGTGTTGCCACTGCTCCTAGAGAAACTAGCCAAAATATCCCAAATCATGAGTCTCTTTTAAATAATTCTCCTCGAAAGATGAAAAATAATCAACTCACAGGCCACACACTGACACATTCATCTCTTCTTCCAAGATGGTGATTACCTTTGGCACTGTCACCCGCACTTCGAACTTGGGAAGCACTGTTGATAGCAATAAAGAAGGCTGGTGATTAGTTTTCAATTTTGGGGGCATTAATATTTTCAGATTCTCTGTAATAATTTCTTAATTATATTGTAGGTCTCTGAAAAGGAAGTTTCTCTCCAATATAACCATATCCACTCCTGTGGATGTTTGTTCCTCCAAGCTTCATGTTGAAATTTGATCCCAATGTTGGAGAGTGGGGGCCTAATGGGAGGTGTTTGTGTCATGGGGATGGACACCTCATGAATAGATTGAGGGGGTTGAGTGAGTTCTTGTTCTGTTTATTTCTACAAGAGCTGGTTGTTAAAAAGAGCAAGGCATCTTCCCTCTTGCTCTCTCTGGCTTCCTCTCTTGCCATGTAATCTTTGCACATGCCGGCTCCCCTTTCTGTCTGCCATGAGTGGAAGCAGCCTGAGGCTTTTACCAGATGCCCAATCTTCCAGCCAGTGGAATCACAAACTAAATAAACCTCCTTTCTTTATGAATTACCCAGCCTCAGATATTCCTTTATAGAAACACTAAATGGACTAAGACATCTGCCTTACTCTCAAAAGGAGATTTTGGTTGAGGGATTATGACAGATCACTGTATCTTTAATGAGTTATGGAAGACTCCACTAAAATAAGGATGTTGTATATTTCTTGAAGTATTAATTACTGATACAAAAATAACCAAGCTATATGAAGTCTTATTCACAAATCATTAATGTCCTCATTGGACTTAGATACAGTTAGTTCTACTCCAAGCCCAATGTCACCCATGGGGAAGGGAAAGATTCCAAATAAGCTCAAATTCTGGGCCCTAGATGTTTAACTACAAAAAAAAAGAGTGCACGATTTTCCATGATCCATACCAAATTCCTCCACAGTGAAAGGATGCTCTATGTTTCCACCTGATTCTTTCTGTACCACCACCTTGTAGGAGCCCTGAAAGGGCTCTGATGAGAGGGCAAAGGACAGCTGCGTGAGGCCACTCTCTAACCGGAGATTCTGCCATTGCGCGATGCGATTTCTTTTGGGGTCCTATGGATAAATTAATTATCACTTACAAAAGCATCTAGATCATTAGAGACAATAAAAGAAAGGTAAAAAAACTCCTATGTTACCCACAAAGAAGACAAATGGAGTCATGGTGAGGGGTAAGAAGGGGAGTGAGTTATAACCATCCAATCCTAGGCGAGTCTCAAGGTTTCTCCCTTAATGACACATTTCTGAGATGTTGTAAGAACCTCTCAAATAAGAACATTTTCCCTGAACTTGTTGCCTTCATTCCAATTATGGAATGTTTCAAGTTGCTTACCTGAATGTATACTAGTGGAATCTGAAAGGAGAAAGCAAAAAAGGAATTTATAATTGTTCTCAAATATTCCCAAATCCTTTTTATAAGCAAAGCAGCTTTGCGTAGAATAACGCTCTCTATAGAAAAACACAAAAGATTCCAGATTAACTTTTACAGAACTTTTAATTAATATATTTTAAGCAATTAATAAATAATATCAAAAACTTACCAGGCCATCAGAAACAAATATATACATGCATTGTCATTCACTAGGAATGGGATTTACTAACATTACTTAAGTACTTATAGTGAATTTTAGTGAAGAACATTCTTTTGCCATGCAGTTATACAGATCAAGAAATAAATGTTAAACTGTAAGCAACCATGCTCAGAAGTATGGGTGATAGAATTTTTAGGTAATTCTAAGAATGAGGAAGAATGGGAATAGCTCTGCTATCAGTGGTTATTCATCTTTAAAACTAATAGTTATTAAGTACCTACTCAAGTGCTGTGCATTGTTCTAGGTGCTGAGAATACAGCAATGCACAAAAGAACAATATGTCTGTTTTAACCGAACTTACGTTATAATATGAATGGACAAATAGAAAGAAAACCCTCCGTGTACATCTCTCAGGTGGTAGTAAATGCCAGAAGAAAAATAACGCTGGGTTAAGCTGACAGAGTGATGGATGTGGCGTTTGATTTTAGATAGAGTGAGAATAGAAGCTGGGAGCTCACTTTTGATGTTACTGCAATGATCTTGTTTAGAGATGATATTGACCAGGAATAGGTTGTGGCGATTCAGGTGGTAAGAAGTAGTCTGGATATATTTTAAGTCAAGATGATTTTCTGGTGAAGCAGATGTGGGTGTGGGAGAAAGAGAAGGAAGGATTATACCACAATCTCTTGCTTTAGGAACAAGAAGAGAAGAATTGCCTCTTTTCGAGATAAGAAAAGGTGGCAGAGGAGTAGATTTGGGAGAGAAAAAGGAAGACTTTGGTTTGATGTCTGCATTATAATAGAAAGAATTCTTTTTTATCACAAATATCAAAGGTTAATCTTGAGGAACAAATTGATTACCCTCATCTTCCTTTGTAGCAGAGGTTTAGGTAGGAGTGTTTAGAAAAAGTCTAAATCTCTGAAAAGTTATTTGAATTTAGGTCCTCTGATGGTTTATCTGTGTCTATTATTTGGTGTATTTTTCTAATATTCCTAACTGAGAACTATCTAAAGAGTAAGTTTAATTGTGTGACAACCAACTGAGTAATAGTGCAAAAGACAGAAAGAATTACCTACTCTCTTGACCTGGGATAATGGCCTAAATGAGGATCCCCATGGCCTTGTAATGCCAGAATTACTGTTAGTGATACCTGATTTGTCCTCTCCCTGGTCTTCCCTGCAACACTAAAAGTAGTAGTACAGACAATAATAGTTTTATGTAGATAGTAGGAGACTCACCAACTCATTCAGGGGGTGAAAATCTTCATCCAATGAGACAACACGAAATTTCACTGAAACGGAAATATTTTCCATGAGCCCCCAAACCCTAAACTAGGCCTAGAGGCTGGCAAGACAGGCAGTTAAGGAACCAAGATTATAGGCACTTTGGGGAATACCCAAGGTAGGAAGGTCTTTCTTTTTGAAGTTGCCCTGACCGTAGGCTTCTTCATACCTGTCTGCTCTGGTTTGTAGATAGCTTTGTCCGTCTGGACAAACATCAGACTCTGTTTGTTTTTAACCATCACTGTGGTCCGCCTGCTGAATTCCTGGGTTGGTCCTTTCACTTGGACGGTGAGGAACATCACCTCCTCACTGGATGAAGACCGCGGGACCTGCAATACGGCAGAGATCCTGAGAGTCCATCCGGCCTCCCATGCCTCCTCTGCTAGTCTCTGTTCCACTCCTCCCTGAGATCTTGCCCTAATTTCACTCCCACACTGTCATCAGGGAAAGCTGGAGTGGCCGGGAGTGACTCTTGCTGTTTTACAAATGGGGAGCCAGGACACAAGGTGGAGGAAAATAACTTCAGTAAGAGAGGTTATAACTGAGACTCACATGTTCGTATAGCCCAGAAAAATACAGTCTTGATTCAATTATACGCTGAGCTTTACCAAGTCGATGTTATCTGCCAAAAGGGCATGGCAGAAGCATGTCTTAAGGCTATGAAAAAAACTATATATTTAATTGGCACTAGGCTGTAAACATCTCACCTATGGGCCACTCTTAAGAGATATTAGGCATTTTCTTAGAGCAATTTCTATAATTTTTACTCTTAGAGTGTGGAGTGATATGTTCCTCTCAGCCCACAAGTGGCAGCTCATGTTGATTCTGGGCCTAGTTTGCTTTATTAAGGTTTTTTCCACTTTTATTAATAATTTTAAGAAGTCACCTATTCTCTTTGTTTAGTGCATACTATCTTTTTAGTTCTTTCTGGCTAATAGGGTTTTTTTTTTTATCATTAAGTTGATCCATACATTGCTTTTAATTTTATTTATTTATTTATTTATTTGAGACAGGGTCTTTCCCTGTCACCCAGGCTGGAATATAGTGGCACAATCATAGCTCACTACAACCTCGAATTCCTGGGCTCAAGTGATCCTCCTACCTCAGCATCCCTGAGTAGCTGGGACTATAGGCACAAACCGCGAAGCCCAGCAAATTTTTAATTTTTTTTTTTTTTTTTAGAGACAGGGTCTTACTGTGTTGCCCATGCTGGTCTCGAACTCCTGGCCTCAAGCCATCCTCCGGCGTCGGCCTTCCAAAGTGCTGGGATTACAGGTGTGAGCCACCCTGCTCTGCCTGAATTGCTTTTTAGTTTCTATGCTTAGTTGCTGCACTTCAATTCCTTTTTGAAGTTTTTACTAGCCTCCAAAGCCTTGTCTTGACTGAATACTGGATCCCTAAGACCTTTACCAACAAAACTGAATACATAAATTCAAACGGCCACACTCACAGTGAAGGAGATGCAGTGGAATAGGTCCTTCTCTGCCACCAAGTCAGTGAAGAGGCTCCTGTTTCCCCTGAGAGACTCCAAGGAAGCACGTACAGTGACTGTCTCATTCAGGTGGCTCAGAAGGACACAGCCCTTCTCGGGGGTCTCAGTGTGGAGCAGGGAGGGGACCAGCACCATATATTGTCTGGGAATGGGATAGTGCAGTTGGATAGAGAAGAGGAAAAGAAGAGAGGCACTGCTGTCAACAGCACTATTTTCCATCATAATTGTTACCATCATCAGTTCTACTCTAAGAGATGACAGACTGATGAGCATGAAACTCTGCTGTTGAACAGCATGCGTAAGAATTATTTCCCCTTTCCATCACACTCCATGGCAGTGAACATTTTGAAGGGGGCCTTAAAAGAATAAAATTAGTAGGCATATGTCACTTTAAGGAATCCTAATGCATGAGCATCTGAATTCAAATAAAAAATGTTAGTTACATTTATTCATGTAATTTCTTTTACCTTAGGATTGCTGTAAAAAGCAAGCAAGCTCTCAAGCATGTGAACACTGAAAATCCAATCAAATTATAAAACTTGCATTAAAAAAGAAAAAAATATGTATGTATATGTATAATTCAACTACCCTGTGAACTGTATGGCAAGTACTTGCTTCTGCCACAGATACGTAATCTAAGCCTTGAAGAAAGTGAGTCATTAGTTTAAAGTCTCAGCTGTGGTTAGCAATTCATAAAGTCTTAGAGTGTTACCTAACCATGGATGTTTGCATTTTAAATATTTGCCTTTCAACTCATGTTTAGACAATGGCTCCATCCAAAAATGGCCCTCTAGTGATTGAACTTAGATCTTGCTAAATCATGAGCAGAACAGAAACTTTCTCAGTATCCTGATATATAATTTAAGATTGACTTTGTAGTTTTTAAATATTTTTGCTCACAGAACTCCTAAAATAATTTTTGAACATTGTGCACTTCTTACATGTTTTCAAGTAAACATCTATTTTTAAAACCACAGTTTTAAATAATAGCAAAAGATATTACTTTTGATGATATGTTAAATTAAAACTTTGATTACTTTTACAAGTTTCCCATGGAATCTTAAATATTATAGTGATAAGATACCTAATATCACCTACTTAAAAACATTAAAAAGTTCTTTTTGTAATGGTCAGTTTTTTAACATTTTTTTTCCTCCTTGAACTTGAATTTCCATGCCTCTTTCCATATAGAAGTTTATCCTAAGATTTTTGTGCTTCAAAATATTTTGTGGATCACTTTTACTTTTTTGCTAACAAGTATATGTACATATATATGTAATATTACAGGTGGGTAGATAAATTTAACTTTAACTCCTCTTATAAAGATAATGCGACCATAAATTTGTAAATATTAGATATTTTCTTCTGATTGAGTTATTTACAAAAGTGCTTGTATACAACTGATCAAAACAAAGTAAATACATTACAAAGTATATTTCATGAATATTAGATATAAAATTAAAATAAAAATAATTTTGAGGCACATCTTTAGTGAGAATAATGAGCTGTTTTTTCCCCCTGTGAATTTATGTATCCGTGGATGGATATTCGTTATTGCAAGAATTAAACAAGGTCTAACATTAATTTTGATACTATTTTCGTTTTGTGTAGATTTAAGTCCTGAGAAGAATTGTTCACATAAAAGTATAAATGGCAGGTAAAACAATAGTATTATTGCCACCATTTGTAAATTCTTCTGCATTACTTGCAAAAAGTCACCCAGTACTGATTAGCAAGAATTGCTTCTAATCACTTATCAGCTGGTATTCCTTTAGTTTCTCCTTCAATTTTGTTGAAACAAAGAATTAATCACCACCTGATCTCCAAAAAGGTTTTCTCTCTTGTCATGAGAGTCCTTTGCTTTCTCAACACCAATACCAGTATTTCAAATTGTTCCTTTATTCGGCACCCTGGAGATTTTTATACTCCAGGACAATGATCCATGGTAAGATATGGTTGAGGGAGAAGTTTCTCTTTATCTTATAAAATAGAATATGGACAATTAAGAAAGGGGAGGTAAGAAAAGATAAATAGCATGGTCTCAAGCAGAGCATTATGAACATGGAGATCTGAAAACTGATGACTTTAAAAAAAGTATCAGTTTCTGAAGCCCCTTAGAAGGGCTTTGCATATCACCAGGAAATTTAGAGATTCAGAGATCTGGAGAGTTGGAGAAAAATGGTTACGAATAATGAAGAAGGAATAAACCAGATTTACAAACTCTCCTGGTTGGAAGGAAACTTACAGATGAAGAAGGAGACAGTTTCACAGGAAAGACAGATGAATGATAAAAAGGAGAATTTGAAATAAAGGACGGGACTCTTTAAGTTCATGTTTCATGCTCTGTGTGGAACTCACGGTTTTGCAGAGACTGAGGCATCTGTGGGCAGGAGGACCAGGAGGAGAAGAACAAGACTTGAATGGAGGAGTTTGTTCTTCCTCATGCTGCCGGGGGAAGGGACCGGAGGAGACCAGACTGTATTGTACCCTACTCCCTACAATTCGTCTGGTCCCAAAGACTCCCCGGAGCAACTGGGCTTTATGCTGCTCTGTGCAAACAGGAAGTTCCACCCACACAAGGTCTCTAAACAAAGCTGAGGTCTCTGAACATTCTCGGAAAGGATCATTGATGACCTATTTATAGTCAAAGTTAATTCCTGGCGGGCTAAATAGAATTCCTGGCGGGATAAAACCACATTCCCCTTAGTGCTCAGTTTCTCTGGGTTTTACTGTAAAGCAGCAGATCAGCTTTTCAACTCTCCTCTCTCTCACTCCCTCACAACCCCCCACAATGCCTTTTATGGCTCTTTCTGCATCTCTTGTATGAATGGTTGGCCAGGGAGACTACAATGTAAGCAACACTGGGCAGGCTCAAAATAGATATTTCCCTACAAGTCAGTGTGCCTCCATTAGACATGCTTGCCTTAAACGTTGAAGCCCTTTCAGAATTCAGTTGTCCTGTATGAAAATGGTACTGGATTTAGCCAGTAGGTTTTGACCATAGGGATATTACTGGATTGCAGATGAAGAGCCAGGCCCTGGAAGAATGATAATAGAAAATAATTTCCTGTTTTAAGAAAGTGAAAAGATACACATATACCACATTTTGTTAATCCACTCATGAACTGATGGGCACTTGGGTTGATGGAGTACTACTCAGACATAAAAAAGGATGAATTAATGCCTTTTGCAGCAATTTGGAAGGAATTGGAGACCATTGTCCTAAGTGAAGTATCTAAAGAATGGAAAAACAAGCACCACATGTACTCTCTAATAAATTGGAACTAACAGATGAGTATACAAAGACACAAAAGAAAGTAAAAGTCATTGGAAATTAAGCAGGGGGCAGGAAGGAGGAGGAGAAGGGCAAAAACCCACCTAATGGGTACAATGAACACTATTTGGGTGAAGGCACATTGATAGCCCTGACTCAGGCCATATGTCAAAAAAATCTATATCCCCCTAATATCTTCAAATTAAATAAATAAATAAATAAAGTGAAAAGATGAACGGAGAAGTAACAGGACCTCAAAAACAAGCTTTGACCTACCATGCCTAACAAAGATTTCAGTTGCCTTTACCATCTATTTTATAAACAAATTTCTTTGCTATCTTCTAAATATGATACTCCTCTGCAATCTTTAAGTCAGATAAAAAATTTCATTAATCCATCCATCCATGCCTGTGCCAATTCATCCATCCATTCACGCAGCTATTTGGTTGTTTTGTTAAATATTTATTGATCCTGCTAGAGCTAGACACCATGCACAATCCTAGAGATAGAATGGTCAAATAAGTAGAAACAAATATGCACTAAAATATTTTGTGTTCTTGTGGATGTGAGAACGGACAGAAAAATAAGCAATAAAAATAGACTAGCCAAACACTATTATTGAAGTTCAGGATGCTCTGGGAGCACATAAGATGGGCACGTCATCCAGACAAGTGACCTTGGAAAGGCAATTTGGGGGAAAGAAAAATGTAAGTTAAGCTCTACAGTATGAGTAGTGTCAGAGGAAGGAGATAAAAAGAGCATTCTAAGCACAGGAATGACATATGCAAAGACCTAGGAAGTGAGAACAATCATGGCATATTCTGTGAAATGAAAAGTATTTGGTGGAGAGTAAATACCTGTACACTTAGAAGGGTGGTAAAGAAATTCAGCTTCAAATAAGAAAAGGACTTGAAAATATTAAGCTATTTGGGGCAGTAATTAGTGGATTGACTTCAGGTTTGTTTCCCGGGAAAATCACTTTTACTGAAATTTGGAAGACCCACTGGAAGGAGGCAATCCAGGAGGCAGGAAGACCAATTGGGAGTTGGTGTGATAATGTAGGTGAGAGCTGATGGTATTTTGAACTAGGGTATGGTGGGATTTGGAAAGAGGTTACAGATTTATATCATATTTAAGAAGTAACATTATAATATTCAGTGAATGTATGAATGTGAGGAATAAAGGAAAATGTGCCTTTTAATTTTCTTGGCTTGTCACTGAGTGAATTGCATTGCCTTTAAGCTGGGTAAGTGAAACTGAGATTGGTCAGAGCAGAAGGAGGACAGAGGGCTGAGAGCTGGGAAGATAAAGAGTGTAGTTTTAGAAAATGCATGTGGGATATTCAAGTATTAATATGCATAGGCAGTTTAACATTTGAATCTAGAGCTTAGAGCAATGTGGATCTAACAGGAATATGACATGAGCCTCCTGTGTAATTTTCAGTTTTCCAGTAGCCGCATTAAAAAATGAAGAGAATAGATTAAATTAATTTTAATAATGTATTTTATTTAATGCGATATATCTAAATTATGATAATTTCAATATTTAGTCAATATAAAATTGTTAAGGAGAGTTTTTAAATTCTTTTTTTTCATACTTAGTCCACAATCTGGTTTGGATTTTACATTTACAACATAGATCAATTTAGCCTGGCCATATTTCAAGTGTTCAATAGTCCCCTGTGGCTAAAGGCTACAATATTGAACATAATAGGCTTAGAGCAATGTTTTCCAAATCATGGGTCATCATCTGCAGTGAGTTATGATATCGTGACCTGTGAGTCATAACCAGGATTTTAAAAAATGAAATATAATATAATAAAATAGAAAATACAGTGTATCAGACAGAATAAGTGAAAATACTAATTTAGGAAATATCTGTTTCACATAGGTCCAGCAGAGACTGTTGGTTGTTTCCTGTTACCACTTCTCCAGTTCTGCTTTTAATAATAGAACTCACGAGTTCTGGGTGCAGACTGCCCTGTTAGTGACCCTTTATTTCCTAGGCTTCTCCCTTGAAGCTGAGTATGGCGTATGACAGTTCTGGTGATCGGCGTGTGCGTGGAAGTGCTATATGCCACTTTTGGTTCATGGCTTACAAAGGAAGAGTGAAGTTCTGTGCTTCCCCTTTCTTCCTTCCCCTGCTGGAATGCGGACGTGATGACTGCGGTCACAGCTTCTGTCAGGGACCGTAAGATGGAAGCCAGGTGCCAAGGAAGGCAGAGCGACAAGCAAGTCAGAAAAGGCTCCTTTAGCTTGGACTTTCATGTGAGACAGAAATGCATTCTCTTAGTCAAGTCTTTATGTTGTGAGGTCTGTTTGAAGTAGGTGTGAAACCTACTTCACAACTTTCTCTTTATCACTATTTCTGCCTCAATCCTCTCTATCCTTAACTCTGAATGGCCTGGATCACAATGTAGCAGTTACATTGTGAAAATACGATTACAACGTTACACTGTGAACTGCCTATTGAAAATGTGCAAAATTTCTTATTGTAGGTTAAAGTTAAAACAGTCTGAATGTCACAGTTTGCTGAGATCTGGTCTACTTATACAGACTAGAGATTTATCAGTTTATTGGGAGAGCCGATGCCATGGAAATGGATAATAATACCCAAGTAGAATATATTGATGAAAAGAGAAAAGAGCTCAAGACAGATTCACAGGGAACACCCTTGTCTAGACGACGGTCAGGGGTACTCAAATGGAAGAAGAAGGGCCCAGAGAGGGAGAAACACAAGCTGGAGAGTGTGGGGGCTTTGAGTCTCAGCGAAGGGGCCATTTTAATAAGGGGATAGTCAACAGAAGACTTTTTTACTAGGTCAGAGTAATTGTGGCTTTATACCAAGGTATCAATGTTCATAGCTTACAAAATTTTAAAAAATTGCGAATGATTGTATGATTTTATAATGTATCGATTCAAAATAGAATTTAAATTGTTTTTAACAAGCTAGAAATAACTGAGCCCTTATTTGCAAGATCAATGAATTAAAACAAAAGGGATTAATGTTAATAACATTCATTTGATGGCCCATCATGAATTACAAAGATGTCCTGTAAAGGTCGTTATTTATAAATTCCTGGCTATTCATGTGCCACTGTGAAATCAAAATAACGGGTTGCTAATTTTTCTGCTAGATTTAGGGACAAGCACATTGTCAGTGTCTGGTGTAGGGCAGAAGCTTCTTAAGGAGTGAGGGGAACTGGAGCTGGTTTTGCAAAGTTTGTCTGAAGGGGAGAGAAACGATAGGGCAGTACTTGGCAGAGATGTCAGGTGAAGCGAAGATTTCTTTAAGAGGAGAGAGATTTGCACGAGTTTAAATGAAATGCTGCTTCTATAAATATTGAGTGGGAGGGGCAAGTGCAAGGGGAGGGGCTGAGCTGGGCGCTGTGAGAAGGGATAACCTCGGTGGGAGGCCGTTGAGGAGGCGTGGAGTGGATGTCTTAAGAACACGGATGGAGGGGCCGGGCGCGGTGGCTCACACCTGTAATCCTAGCACTCTGGGAGGCCGAGGCGGGTGGATTGTTCTGAGCTCAGGAGTTCGAGACCAGCCTGAGCAAGAGCGAGACCCCATCTCTACCAAAAATAGAAAGAAATTAATTGGACAGCTAAAAATATATATAGAAAAAAAAAATTAGCCGGGTATGGTGGCGCATGCCTGTAGTCCCAGCTACTTGGGAGGCTGAGGCAGTAGGATTGCTCGAGCCCAGGAGTTTGAGGTTGCTGTGAGCTAGGCTGACACCACGGCACTCACCCCAGGCAAGAGAGTGAGACTCTGTCTCAAAAAAAAAAAAAAAAAAAAAACACGGATGGAGGAACATCACGTCCAGTATACCCGTAGATAAAGAGGAAAGTATTATTAAAATCCTCTTTCACCAAGCTAGAGCCTTCTTCTCTTGGGGAGAGGGAAAAAAAGTGACTGGGCTGGTCAGTTGTCAGGACACCTGGGTCCTATTTCTGATCGAACCGTGGGGTCCTGGATAACCTGGTTAACTGCTCTGAGCTCCGCTCAAACTTCCTCGGCAATAAATGGGGGGGGGGGTGATAATATCTGCGCTCTCACCTTCCTAGGGTAGTTTTATACAAGACGTGATATGTAACAGAGCTTTAAAATTGTAAACCTTACCATACCAGTGTTTATATTTCGAATCCTGATGGCCAAGGGAGAGATCCATTTCAGATCTGCTTTGGGCTTTGCTGTGGAACGGCACCCATCAGCATTTCCAGGAAAAAACGAGTTAGGTTATCTGAGTAACGAGTCCTTGACAGGACAGGGAGCACACAACTCGGACAAGTTCTAAACAGCTTTGAAGTATTCAGCAAATACTTGCTGCTAGAAAGCTGAGGTAAAGGGGTAAGAGAGAAGAGAAAGTAAGGAAAAAAAGAAAGGCCGTTCATGGAAAAGAAAGTAGGGGAGAAGAATATAGGAAAGCACATGATATTAAGAACAAAGAAGGAATATTTGGGAATTGAGAAAAATTAGGATTAAGAGGTAGATGGGCCTAAATAAAAATAAATACAAACAAATGTTTTCCCTTGTATTGCTGTAGTGCTTGCCGGAAACTGAATAGAACTGCTCTAATTGTACCAATTGTACACTTAGTTCACATCGCCTGCGAAAAGAGAACATATGGGCTTCGTGTAGTTCCTATAGTGGGTAATGAAGACCATTTCAGCAAGTGACATATTAACCAGCTTCAGAATCAGAAAGCTCGGTTGGTGACAGAACATGTTTACTCTATCAGAGGGTGTATTGGCTTCTTCTTTGCACAAGTATCTTCATCAAAACCTGGAGGGGAAATACGTATCTACAGAGATGTTCTCAAAGATCAGAGTTTCTTTTTGTGCTTTCTCATTAACCCTTTTAAAAAATTTTTAATGAGAAAAAGTATTTGCACGTACAAAGATAAAAGCACAACAAATTTTCAGATTGTTTTTATTCTAACAATTAGCTTGCCTTAGTTTCTCAAAATTATCAAAAATTTAATAAGTGTTTTATCTTTTTAATTAGAATCTATTTGCTCTTTTAGGTTTCTAAAGAGAACTGACACCCACAGACAATCTGTTTTACTAGACCCTATGATGTAATACAGAGGAATTAGTGCCTGTACTCAAGCAATTTACTACAAACAATAAAATTCAATGACTGTCCTTGACACATACATACTTTGGGGCATGTAGAAGTATTTTTGTATGCTAAATCTGTAGTGTGAACTTTCTAGGTCAAAGAATACACACATTTAAAACATTTTTATAGATACTATCACATTACGTTTCTAAAATGACGACCGATTTACCTTTTCGAAACCAGCAATGCTTAAGAGTATATAGTTTCCCACAGCTCATCTTTTAAAATTTTACCAATCTGATAGAAAAGGGGGCATGATATATTTTTTCTCTTCTTTTTCAAGTTTATGATTACCAGTGATGTTCAGCCTCATTGTCACTTGTAGCTGCTCTGTCTGTTGCTCATACTTTAACTTTGTTCAGGGGTTTTATTTTCTGATTAGGAAGTTCTTCTGCTTGCTGAAATTATAGAAATTTTCTCCTATATTTTTTCCTCTGTTAGGTATTTGCATTTAAATTTTTATCTTTAACTGTCTGAAGTTTATTTTTGGAAATGAAACAAGGTGGGGAAATGTTGCAGGGTTAATTTTCCTTTATTGAACAAAAAACTGAGTGTGTGTGTGTGTGTGTGTGTGTGTGTATGCATGTGGGGTCGTTTCATGACTCTTAGCCATACAAATGCCTTTTGTTCACTGTGGCTCTGATGTTCACTGTGGCACTTTTCAGAACTTTCATTTTAGAGGGTTCTGTTTAGCTTGGAAACAAACACTGGAGTCAGATTTGAAGAGTAGGGGAAGATGAAATTGTTTGCCAAGCTTTATTTTAATTACTTAGATGATGGTAATGATGATAATGATGCTAACAACCGCAGCTACATCAATAATAGTAATAGCAATTAAGTGGTACACACTCTATAAATGGGCTGAGCCATGTTCCGTGTGCTGTAGATGTTCTAATTTATTTGATTTTTGTCATGCCCAAAGATTATTTAACCATTAGTTGAACCGTGGGTTATTTAACCCACCATAACTATGGAATATAACATTTAAGGTATTGAAAGCTATTATGTTTTAAGTGGTATAGCCCTCATAATTCATGTGTTTTCAACACAAATTATAAATGTATACTTTCTTACTATTCAATTTGAAATAATGCAGTGTAATTTGAAGGTAAAATCACAAGTTATTTATAAAGCAAGGGGTATGAAAAAGGCATGGTATTTAATGTGTGTACATCAAGCTGTTTTTTGACTTTTGGTGGTAATCACAAACAACTATTAATTAGTTAGATATCATATGTAATTTTCCCATGTAATTAAAGGAAATGATATAGACTGCTAACAGATTTAAATTTTTATTAGAAAGTACAAAATGTTAATTTTTATTAGGTAAAATAATTTGAATATTTCTTGTGCAGGAATAAATACTATATGACACAATTTTATAAATGGTTTTTAAATGGCCTTACTTAATCTTGTATACCATAGTTCCCTCTTATTCAAGGGGGATATGTTCCAAGACCCCCCAGTGGATGCCTGAAAACTTGGATAGTACTGAACCTTACAAATACTATGTTTTTTCCTATACATACCTACCCATGATAAAGTTTAATTTATAAATTAGTTACAGTAAGAGATTAACACCAACTAATAATAAAATAGGACAATTATAATAATATGCCAGCATCACTACGTTTGCCATTGTTAAGTAAGATAAGAGTGACTTGAACACAAGCACTGAGATACTGTGACAGTTGATTTGATAACCAAGACAACTACTAACGGGCAGGAAGCGTCTGCAGTGTGGACATACCGGACAAAGAGGGATTCATGTTCTGCGTGGGAAGGAGAGAGACAGTGCAAGATTTCATTACACTACTCAGAACATCACACAATTTAAAACTTATGAAACGTTTATTTCTGGAATTTTCCGTTTAATATATTTACACAGTGAATGACCATTGGTAACTGGAACTGTGGAAGGTGAAACCACAGATAAGAGAGGACTGTGTTCTCTTTCTTGTATAAAGCACATCTGCAATACATTGATTACATTTCTAGTTTCAGTTTTTTCCTTGTTCATGAAGCAGTTAGAGTGAAGAATCTGCCTAGATTCTCTACACTTTCTCTTAAAATTTATAGTCGTTTCCTCCATGCCATTCTAATTCAATGGCATTTTTTTTTTTCAGTAAATGCAAGATGAGCCTAGAACATCTTATCCTACCAAACAGAAAGGATGCTGTCAAAGACTTCTAGGGTTATGCCAAAAGGATTCAGCTGCCCTGCTTAAGAGGTTTCCACTGGCCAAAGATGGGATGCCTTGAGTTTAATAAAGATAAGAAATTTAATGTATTTAAACTCATTAAATATGTTTAAATTCACAAGTCCAAAATGATATATTCAAAAAATTTAATTGGTAATTTTATTTTCAATTGACAAAAATTATATATATTTATTGTCTACAGCATGTCATTTTGAAATATGTATACGTTATGGAATGGCTTCAATCAATGGAGTTTATAAGTGATTCATTTCCATTGAGTCTTTCCAAAGACTTTCAACCTAGTTTTTACAGAAAAATTGAAATTTTTTTCATATTTATATTTTATTAGTTCACACAATGTGTTACTGAAGCTTATAATTACAATAATGCAGCTGTCATAACAAATTTGGTAATATACCGCAATGATTCTGGGTAAGCCTATAACTCAATTATTAGGAGCAAAAGTTTGTAGGGATATTAGAGATTATTATTACATTAGCCACAAGCATTTAATATTTCACTGGTTTCATTTTTTGAAATGGAGAGTACTGTTTCATTCAGTGAGTCTTTCGAGTGGAGATTAGTTAATAAAGTTTCTATAATTCATTTAAATGTTACATAAAACGTGGTATTCTATTGGAAATTTATTTCAAAAGTAACAACTTTAGATTTCATATTTAGGACAAAATCTACTCTCTGAAGCAGCTCTTCATGTGACACAGGACCTTCGGAGAGGAAAATTCTAGTTTGCTGTTTCTCTTGTGGTTTATTTTATGAACCAGGCAAGAGTCCTGGTAGAGGCTCTTTAATTTTTGCAAAAGAATACATAATTTACCAGCTGCCCAACTGATTCCTAAATATGGATCCCACATAGCAATCCAGAATACTGGGACTCCAGGTCCTTCAATGAGCTATCTAGCTCCCATGAAAAGCTTGATCGAAACGGGTGATGTCTAGGAAAGTATCAGAATGCTCCAAATCTAGAAGTTTCCCTTAAGTATTGGGTGCCCCCTCGCTGTGTTCTTGTCTCCAACATGGAACACAGTGGACTACAATTTGCCTTTCAGCTAATCACTGCTTGAAACTTCAGTACATATTTGCCTTGCCTGGCATTCTGTTCCCCCTTTTTGCATGGCGGGAGGTGGCTACACATTTTTTTACTCATCTGTTTTATATCATCACCACATAATGCTGTAGAAACACAATAGACTTTGCTAAAAGGGTTAGAATAATTGATTAAAGAAAACCTTATAATGCAAGAGAGAAAATGCAAAGTTATATGGTGGTCACACCTTATCCTGCACTCCATGAGTAAAAGCTTTAGGATGTTACATTCTTTCTAGGAGGTCCATCCTGGGCCCACTCAGCTTCTAACCTCAGTTCCTTGTTCTCATCATCCTTTCTTTTTATAAAAGTATGTCATTCTTCTTTTCTCTGCTATCTTTCCAACACACTTTTGAGAGTGTCTATACAATATTCCAAGGAATTGATTTGCCCCTCTCCACAGGAGCACATTTTTCCAAGTCTGAGTTCTCTCTAGAATAATGCCCAGAGACTGGCATTGGGTAGAATATCCAGGAGTGAACTCCGGCGCTCTATTCTGGGGGATGAGGACTGTACTTTAAATTCCACAGGCAGTCAAAGGTGAGTGTAGGAGCTTGAAGCCAGTGTCCATTGTCTTTTTCTGGCCCTTTTTTTTTGGTCTTGCTAAGTCTACCCATAAGACAAAAATTCTTATAGTTGGTAAGAATGCAATTAATTTCTAAGCCAGCTGTTTTCCCACCAGTCTTCTCTGGGGTGGGATGTGTTGAGTCAGGACGTGTTTCATCCTTGCAATTACAGTTTTTTGAAGTATGTGAAATCTGTTCACTTTGCTGTACATTTAGACTCTGGATTTGGTAAAACCAGACCACCAAAATACTACAGACCTGGGCTATATTATCTTGGCTTGTTACAGGGTTTCATTAGGTGGCTTGCTTTTTAATGCCACCAGCTAGTCATAACCTCATTTTTTTCTCTCTTTTTCTTTTTCTCTCTTCCTTCATCAAAAGCTGGTTTCAAGAAATAACCATGTTTCTTACTTATGTAAGAAACTTTATATAGTACTATACTTTATATAGTGTAAAGTATACTATATACTTTTTGCATATAGTATAAGATAAGGGTCCAACTTCATTTGCACGGGCACATCTGTGACATCATAGGTACTTAATAACAACAGGTATTTATTACATGAACAACTATATTAAATTCTGTTCTTAATTTGGTGCTAAATATAGGTGGTTATTGAAGGCATTATTTATCATCCCTAGTTGATAAATTATTTCATTCAATAAACATTACATATTCTATTGGTACTATACAAGCACAAACAAATGGTTATTACAATTTGAGAAGAGAGTTGTAGAGAAGAAAGTAACTTTTGATTTTTTCGGGTTTTTCAAATATTTCTCTGATGATAAAAGTAATACATGCTTATTGCAAAATATATAAGCATGAAGAAAACAGAAGGTAATGTATAAGTTGCCCCCAAATATCTCCAATCTCTAAATATTATTGCATATAATAATATACATGAAGATGCTGATATGCATTTTTCTTTTTCCCATCTTAACCATTTTTAAGTGTACAGTTCAGTAGTAAGTATATTCACATTGTTGTGAAACGGGTCCCCAGAACTTCTTTATCTTGCAAATATGAAACTCTATACTTAGTAAACAACTCCCCTTTCTGCTACCTCCAGCCCCTGATAACCACACCATTTTATCTTCTGTTTCTGTGAATTTGGCTACTTTACATACCTCATATATATGAAATCATACTGTACTTGTCTTTTTGTGACTAGCTTATTTTACTTAGCAAAAGGTCTTCAAGCTTCATCCATGTTACAGCATGTATTAGAATTTCATTCCTTTTTAAGGCTGAATAATATTCCATTGTTTGTATACACCACATAGTGTTTATTCATTCATCCTTTGATGGACATTTGGGTTGCATCCATTCTTGGCTGTTTTGAATGGTGCTGCTATGACTTTGTTTTCAATTCTTTTTGATATTAATATATACCCAGAAGTGGAATTCCTGGATGATACAGTAGTTCTATTTTTAATTTTTTGAGGAAACTCTATACTGTTTTCCATAGTAATTCTACCATTGTACAATCCCACCAGCAGTGCACAAAGGTTCCAATTTCTCCCCATCCTTGCCAACATGCTTTTTTCTTTGGATAGTAGCCATCCTGACAGGTCTGAGGTGATATCTTATTGTGATTTTGATTTGCATTTTTCTAGTGATTAGTAATGTTGAACGTTTTTCAATGTTTTTATCTATTTGTATGTCTTAGGAGAAATGTCTATTCAAGTTTTTTGTCCATTTTTAAAATTGGCTTATTTTATTTTATTTTTTTGTTGAGTTGTAGTTCTTTATGTATTATAGATATTAACTTCTTATCAAATATATGATTTGCAAATACTTTATCCCATTCTGTAGATTGCCTTTTCACTCAGTTGGCAATCAGTCCTTTGATGCAAATGTTTTTAAGTTTGATGCAGTCTCATTTGTCTATTTTTGCTTTTGTTACCTGTGCTTTTTGTGTTATAGCCAAGAAGTCATTGCCATGTGCAATGTCATAAAGCTTTTCCTCTATGTTTTCTTTTAGGAGTTTAATAGTTTTAGGTCCCATAGTTATGTCTTTAATCCATTTTAAGTTAATTTTTGTGTATAGTATAAGATAAGGGTCCAAACTTCATTTGTTTGCACATGGATATCCACTTTTTCCAACACCTTTTGTTGAAGAGACTGTCATTTTCCCAATGAGTGGTCTTGGCACTCATGTTGAAGATCACTTCACCACATACAAAAGGGTTTATTTCTGGGTTTTCTATTCTATTCCATTAGTCTGTTTGTCTGCCTTTATGCCAGTGCCACAGTGTTTTGATTACTGTACCTTTGTGATATGCTTTGATGTCAGGAAGTGTGAATCCTTCAACTTTTTTCTTCCTTTTTAAAAATTGTTTTGGCTATTCAAGACTCCTTGAGAGTCTGTATCAATTTTGGGATGGATTTTGCTTTTACCAGTGATATTTTACTGTGCATTTTGCTCTGCAGCTTTTTTCATTAAAATATATATTGGAGATAATGTCCCATGTCAGTATATCTCTATTAAGAGAAATAATAATACATTCTTTTGAATAACTAACATTTTATCATTTTATATGTATTTATTATAACCAATCAATCCCATATTTATGTACAGATTTTTGTTATTCTAGTTATTATGTCAATGAACATACTTGTCCTTGAGGAATAGTCTATAAGGTACATTACTGAAATGAAAATAGTGGATCAAAGGGTAAAGACTAGGATATAAATTCCACAGGGGAAAGGCTTTTGTTTATTGCTATATCCTCAGTGTCTAGAACCTAGTATGTACTATGGATGATGTACTTAATAAACTTATTAATATTTATTAATGTATTATAAATCAACATATTATCATTATATATTACAGATAGAGATTTTAAAATATATTTGCATTTAATATATGATTTAATACATGCTTATATAAATATATTTATAATATATATGTATACATTTCTAAATTTATAAGATATAAGTCTTGAGCTGAATCTCAAAAAACAATTAAAAGATATTTGCCAGGTAGACTTTGGAAGACGCTGCTCATTGGCTGAACTGCCCACAACCACTTCAAGCCATCATCAAACTAGAGGTGGCTATTTGATATAGTTTGGCCAATGAGATATAAGTACAAATCTACTGGGTAGGGATTATGGGAAACATTTGCTTTCTCAAAAAAAAAAAAAAAAAAAGAGAGAAAGAGAGTTTTAGTGTGCATACCACTAAATATTCTTTGTTCTTCCCACATAGAAAATAGATGTTATACTTGAAATTTCAATGACCGTTTTGAAATAGCAAATTAACAAGTGGGAGGATGAAGGTCTGCATGTAAAAGTCTGAAAGATGGAACCGGCCTTGGTCCTTACCAGCATCGTTAGGCAATTATATCAACCTTGGAACATCAACCTATGGACTTTCCTGTTTGTTTAAGCAACTGCTAGTTGCTTTTCTGTTATTTATTGCCAGAAGGATTCCAGCTGACACACGGACAAATGCAAAATACATTCAAGATATGTAGGTCAGTGTGATCAAAGATACAGGGTTGTGAAACAACATGGGGTATTAGGTAATCTGCAAGTACAGAAAGGAGTTCAACCTGGCTGGGGCTTAGGACTAAAACTGAAGAGACAGTCCGAGCCTTGCGTGCCATAAGAAAGAATCTGGATTTTGTTCTGTGGGCAGTTGTGCAGATAATAAAGTGAGTTAGGCACGGAGAAACATGATCATTCTGGCATGAATGTGGCACACACATTGGAGAAGGCAGTATTGGGGGCAGGGAGACAGAGGACCATTTCAATGTTCAGGTGAAAGAAAATGAGTGCCTAAAGTAAGATTATAGCAGTGGAGAGAGGGAGAGAAACACGGATTTGAAGTATACTTGATGTGACCTAATTACTACTTTAATTTTGATGGGCATATTGGAGAAAGAAGTTGTATTAGTGCATTTTATCACATCTAAGAAGCCATCGATATAAAGGACACCATTATTTAATGCACTACTTAAAAAAAGTGTCATCTAATTAATGACTAATTCATCATACATCTAATTATGATACACTACCGATCACAAAACACATCTTGATTTCGGAGACGCGAAAAAATGTGAATGTTGGAATCAATGAAAACTACTGATAGCTAATATTTGTGGATACTGTATGCCAGGAATTGTGATAAGGACTTTATTTTGATTATTTCACTTAATATACTCAAAACATTAAGAAATAGGAATGGATTTTTTGTTTCCATTTTAGAAATGATAAATAAAGCAAAGGCATGGATAATATTGCTAATAACAGATACAGGGAAAGAAGGAGGTAGAGTGTGAGATGTATTAAATTTGAGGTTCTTTTGAGATATTCAGTGAATCTATTCAACGTGGAGTTGGGTATAATATTCAGAAATTAGAGAAAAAAGAGCTTGATTAATTAAGCCATTCGTTCATTCAGTTAATATTTAAGAGCCTGTGACAAATCAGGCTCTGTATCAGGTCCTGGGGATATTGTGGCAAGTAAAGCAATCGAGTGGAGAAGATGGATATTACTTAGTCAGTTCACAGATTTTTAATGCCTATTTTGTACCAGACACTGTTCTTTGCTTAACAAAAATTATAGGTCTCTGCCATTGGGGAATTTACATTCCTGTGGAAGGATATAGTCTGGAGTATATAAACAAATAAATAAATAATTTCATATGATGGTAAGTGCTCTGAAAGAAAGAATTTTTTTTCCTTCCTTGAGCATATTCAAGGTTATGAATGCTTATAAAAGAGAGGTCCAATCTAGGTTGTGTGTTCATGGAAGACCTTTTTTATGATGTGGTATTTTAGCTGAGATTTGATCCTTGCAAAAGGGGAAAGTGCCACTCATCCAGCCTTACGAGCAGAGGGAGGCATGCGCCAGGGTCCTTAGATAAAAACAAAATGATCAGGAATGGAGAGAAGGCCGAGGTGCTTACATACTATCACCAAAGAATTGAACAGTATGAGGCAAGAGAATAGGGATGGAAATATCAGTCTGGGACTGTCACATAAATAGTATTGAAAGTTGTAAAAATGGATGAGGAATATGTAGAGTGGAAAGAACAAGCAGCACAGAACTAAATCCAGAGAAATCACAACATTTAGAAGTTTAATAGAAGAGGAAGAAAGCTCGAAAAGGGTCTGTGGAGGAGGGGCCTCAGGGAAAAAACAGAAAAATGTTATTTTGTAGAAACCAAAGGTGAAGATTGTCCTAGGAAGTATAGAGTAGAGAATTGGGTTTAACACTGTTGGCAAGACCCTGCTCTCGATATCAACCTTGGTGGAATTGAAAGGAAGTCTACAGAACTCTTCTTTCTCCTGGTTAGACTTTGCCTGTCCTGGTCTTAGGAACTGTCATGACAGGATTACACAGAAGACTGACGGGCCTGTGGTGTTTTGGGGGAGAATTCCCAATCTCTCCATCATTCCCCACCTCAATTGCCTAGGACTCCAGTCTCACATCAGAGGCTGCAATCTGAACCTCTTCTTAAGAGCACATCTAACTAATACCCATGCGCCCATACATCTCTGTTTACTTCAGTTATCACAAGAACACTAAGACACCCAGGCATTTTTCTTTTTTAAATTTTATGTTATTGTAGTAAGAAAATTTAACATGAGATCACCCTCTTAAGCAAAGGACGTGAATAGAAACTTTTCAAAAGCAGATAGGCTAATGGCCAACACACATATGAAAAAATGCTCAACATCTCTAATCATTAGGGAAATGCACATCGAAACCACAATGAGATATCACTTAACTCCAGTGAGAATGACTTTTATCAAAAAGTCCCAAAACAACAAATGTTGGTGTGGATGAGGAGAGATAGGAACACTCATATACTGCTGATGGGACTGCAAACTAGTGCAACCTGTGTGGAAATCAATATGGAGATACCTCAAAGAGATACAAGTAGAACTACCATTTGTTAAAGCAATCCCAGTACTGGGCATCTATGCAATGAAAAAAAGACATTCTATAATAAAGACATATGCACTAGAATGTTTATAGCAGCACAATTTACAACAGCAAAGATGTGGAAACAACCCAAGTGCTGACTAATACATGAGTGGGTTCATGTAACGTGGTATATGTATACCACGGAGTTCGTTTTTGTGGTAAGAACACTTGGCATTTTAAAAGAATATAATATATTGTGATTAAATATAGTCACTATGTCCCTTTTTGATGAAATAATTTATAGGAAGCAGGTCACTCCCCTTTATTCTTTGAAAATTTTAACACCTGTGTCACTGCTTCTTTGTCACTATGACTTTTATCTTCATTCTTAGTAATTTCATTCTCCATGTTTGTTGATGGTTTACCTAAAACCTGGCTCTCAGTCCTTTTTTCATCCATATAACAATTTTGTCCTACAATGCACTTTAATGATAAATTATCAAGGTATTAGTATTTATGATAACTACACACCTCTAAAATCTCAATCTCAAACACCTCCTTTGATGTTTCCTACTCTAATTTCCTGACTTTTCTAGTCCAGTCATATCACCACATTCACGTTATCTATTACCTCCTCATGCTCTCACTTTCCACCTTTCTCAGATAAATTTTCATGGCTCACCCTCAACTCCTTTATCTGCAATCTCCATTCTGCTCTCCTAGTAGAATGCTGACATTTTGAAATCCAAATTCCTGCTTGTTCTTCACGTGCACTAAAATTAAAGAATATGGCTATGAAAAACATGCAGTCATGCTGAAAGATCTCACTTTAAAGTTAAAAGGCCCATTTCTAATTGCTCCCTTCAAATTCAGAATTGTATTCATAACCACTTACTCTGACTCTCCACTTAAGTCTTATAGGTTCTTCAAACTCAACATGTCCAAAATTAAAACTTTTTTTTTTTTTTTTTTTTTTAGACAGAGTCTCACTCTGTTGCCTGGGCTAGAGTGCTGTGGCATCAGTCCAGCTCACAGCAACCTCAAACTCCTGGGCTCAAGCGATCCTCCTGCCTCAGCCTCCCGAGTATCTGGGACTACAGGCATGCGCCACCATGCCCGGCTAATTTTTTCTGTATATTTTTAGTTGTCAAGCTAATTTCTTTCTATTTTTAGTAGAGATGGGGTCTCGCTCTTGCTCAGGCTGGTCTCAAACTCCTGAGCTGAAACAATCCTCCCGCCTGGGCCTCCCAGAGTGCTGGGATTACAGGCGTGAGCCACTGCACCCGGCCTAAAACTTTTGATCCCTTCTCTCTGTCCAGAATTTTTTCCCTCAGTAAAGGCATCCCATTTCGGCCAGTTGCTCAAGCCAAAAATCTATGGATTCATCCTTGGTTTTTTCCTTTCTGCTACTTCTTAACTGAAGGTTAGCAACAAGTCAAAACATATCCTTAATCCACTCTATTTTTCTATATCTGAGCTAGCATCATTCTAGTCTTAACCACCATCACCCCTCTGTTAGTGCAACTCATATACCGCTGGTGGGACTGCAAACTAGTGCAACCTCTGTGGAAAGCTCTGCGGAGCTTTTCAGAAGAGGAATGACTTGATCTAATATGTGTCTCAATCACACCTAGATACTAAATTTTTTTAAATAACCTACAAGAATTAAGGAAATCTATTTAGTTATGCTCTTCTTCCAGAAAGTCATGTGTTTTGTTCTTTTCCTTCAAGTTTTTGCTCAAATTTCACTCTCTTGGTAAGAGAGTGCTGACCACCCTATTTAAATTTCCAACTTCCTCCAGTTTCAACATCCTCTTCCCTATTTGAATTTTCCCTATAGCATATATGTCCTTATAGTAAACCATATAATTTACCTGCTTATTTGCTTTATACTCTTTCTATACCTATTAGAACATGATCTTCATGCAGTTGAATATTTTTATTCTCAATGTTTGTTATATAACCAGATACTAGGTCAGTAAATATTGAACACATGAATGAATGATAACTTTTATCATCTTGCAGGATGATAATAAAAGTATTTACACACCGAATACAAAATAAATACAAAATAACTGAAAAACAAATTAGTTATTCATTGATTCATTTTGCTTTCCCACCGCCCATTCTCTGTTTGATTTTTCTTTGCCTTTTGTAAATCCTTTTCTTTCTTGCTTTCAAATTGACTTTTGGCTCTGGTTTTACCCACTGTATTTCTATCGGTTTTTCCTCAGCTGGTATAACAAAAACATCTGCAGTGGGATCACGTGGAACAAGTGTCTTTTGTTCTTTCTTTCTGAGTTTCTGCACCTCTTTCACTTGCTGTTTCTCTTTGTATTTTGCAGCTGTCGTGGACCTTATGGCATGTCGATGCATGTTTGGTGACTGGTAGTGAGGATTTTCATATAAAGTTGGTCCTCCAAAACTCCCTTAGAAAATCTTTATGAGATTTAATACAAAATGAGGTCCTATTTCTACAAGAGCAGCATCTTCTATGATCTGAAAGTTCCGAAACCATATTCTATTATCCAAAATGGTGAAAGTAAACACATGGTCCACAAACGGTTGGCTTTTGGGATGATACCGTGGTGTACTAAAGATTTGAATTAAGAGTTCTTTTAATAAAGCATAATGTGGTAATTCATCAAAAGCAGGGTCAAAAGACAAAAGGGGCCGAGAACCTTTCAATCAGTTTCCAGTCATCTTGAGTTCAGCGAGGGAATTTAGCAGATGGTCCACGAGGTGAATTTGAAAGCCATATATAAAGATCCTGTTTTTTCTTAGCTTCAAAATAGATACATTTATTACAGTTTTTCATTTCACAGACCTCATTAATCACAAATAACTTATCTTTACGATCCATTTTAGTATCTGCTTTAGAATGAGGCATCAACATTCTCAAGTCCTGCATTAAATGTCTTGTTCTGAAATTTATTCCTCTGGAAGAAAAGATGAGAATCCGTTCCTTATTTTTCCACTTGCCCTTGCAAATGGGGCCTGGGATATGGTCTCTCTCTTCTTCCTCCACTTCTTCTGCGATAACGGGCCGCTTAGTCTTCGTTTCTTTTTGGCTTCTTTGCCTGAACCGTGAGGCCTCCACGCCGCTTCCTCTTGGTTGCCGCCAGCTTGCCTCACCACCTTCGCGCGTTGTTTAACTATTCTTTCTTTCCTCTCTCCCCGTCTTAGGTCCTAGGGATGCTATTAAAGTTATTTTCTCCATATATGCTGTACCATGCCATCAAATACCTTGAGGCTGTATGATGGCTTCCCAAAGAGTCATAGGAATGGCTGCATGTTCTTCAAATTATTTTGAATGGACTTTGGTGCTGTCCACAGTTTCAGATATCCACTGGGGGTCTTCAGATGTATTCTCTGTGGATAAGGGGGTACTAGTGTATATGCTCCAAGAAGGTTAGTTTTGATATTAAAAATAGGACAGGAATCTCTGATATAGTTATCTCACAATTTTAACATTTAATATACATGACATAGAAACTAGAACAAACACAAAAGAAACTTTAATATTAGTGATTTGCCTTCCAACATAGACAAGTAATAATACCTCTCAAAGGGGCAAATTGATCAATCCTTTTAAATGTTGATTCATGGGGCAATTAAAGCTATAAAATTTGTCATAACTTTTTGACAATGATAGAATCACAATAACATTCTTTTTCTTGCATTATATTGAAAAATTTCAAAATATGAGTAATCTATTTTTAAATAGATTGGATAAGTAGTTTTTTTTTTTTTTTTAATTTATTCCAGGGTATTGTGAGGGTACAAACACTACAGTTACACTTTATGCCTTTGCCTCACCCAAGTGCGGGTTTAAGGCATGCCCTTAGATAAGTAGTTTTTGAAAATTTTCCTTCCTTCTGATAGTTGTTCCTTCAAAAACACCGTATTAGATAGTATTTTCCCCAAATGGCAATTATCAACCAATTTTTCACTTTTATTTTGCTGAGCCACATATAGCCTTTTTTAAAATCATCCTGCTAAGGACAAGGGCTGTGATGTTCCCTCTATTTCCTCAACTTCTACAACAGATCTAGAACATAATGAGCTTGCAATAATAATAATAATAAAATAATAAATAAATCAGCATGACATGTCAATTATTGCCACTATGAATTATAACTATAGTAAAAATCAGAAAATTAAAATTTTAGTCTGTGAATCAACGTTGCTGACAAAGGTGTAAGAGGTCATTTTTTAAAAATCTAAAATAATTTGTGAATCACTTATTATCTCTTTCACTCTAACAACATAAATAGTTAGATGTTTAAAATCCATTGGCGTCAATTGGACCATGTTTCTGTTTGAGTCTTCCAGCCACAAATGTAATGCCTTTTGCATCTCAACTAAGCACTTATCATGTACTGTGGCCATAACTTTTGTAGTTTGAGGTGTGATAACAAAACCAGCACAAATTTCTTTTTCCTTTTTCGCAATTTCACAGCCAGATTTGTTCTTACCATAGATCCTAGCAATCTCAGCATACAATTTTTTTTCTTTTCTTATCAAGTCAAGACCTTTTACCTTTTCACTCAAAGGAAGCACTTTACATCTTCTCTCTGGCATATCCAAATTGCCAACATCAGTTTTCTTGTGCTTTGGGACTATTATTGAGTAAAATAAAGGGTGACTTGAACACATGCACCATGATACCACAGCAGTAGAGCTGATGGTCCAGATGTCTCCTAAGTGACTGAGGGGCAGGGAGCATCTACAGCTTGGAGATGTCAAACAAATGGAGGATTCACATCCAGGGCAGGTGGAGTAGGATGGTGTGAGATTTCATCAGACCGCTCAGAATGGCAGCAATTTAAAATTTATGAATTGTTTATTTCTGGAATTTTCCATTTAATATTTTTGGATCACAGTTGACCACAGGTAATGAAAGCCTTGGAAAGGGAAACCACAGATAAGAAAGAGCCGCTGTAATCAAAATTCTTCTCAATCTTCATTCGTATTTTGTTAATAGTTCAAAATATCTCCTCAAAGCACCATAATTATTACATAAGAGACAATGACTATATTTCTCTATTTTAATTAGAAGATAGCATCAAGAAGCTAACTAAAACAAAAGACTTTTCTCTGTAGGTGCTTTCTTTGGAAACATGCCTGATATTTTACATTCCCTATTGATAGCAGTCTATTTTATTATTTTCAGCACGTATTAAAGGAATTTAGTTGACTTCTCCATATTTTATGTCTATCCCACTCTGTTCAGTCATATAAATGTAACAGTTGCTTCAGCTGCATAACAAAGCTTTGAGAGCTGTGGAGGCGAGAAGGGATTATGAACACAGCCTAGAGATTTCAGCTATTGAAGTTATAAAAATCTTTAAGCTCATCTGCTTTGAATAACAACTAGAAAACATTGATTCATTCAATATAGATAATACAACATGTGGTTAAGCTGTTTTATGAAAAGATAATTGTGATTTTATTAACTACATAGAGAAATTTCTTCCAATTGTTGACTCAGCTATTTTTTAATAAATTTTTGTGAAGTCTTCATGAAGTAAATAATTAAAGAATTATTCTTTATATTACTACATAGAGATTTCTAGACAGACTTTTCCTTTTATGAATACAATTCAAATTAAAATATGAGAAAAGAAAAATAAACAAAGGATATTTTAAGACACTCGACTATTTTTGTGAATATATTACATAATGTGCTATTATAAGAAATTTAGGTGACAAGATGAATTAAAGGGGAACAATGTCCACAGTAAGATTTGTTTTCCATATCTAACTATTTCTACATTAACAGTGGGAAAAATTGATATTCAAAACTGGCAGCACTCTTTAATGTTTAATTCAAACATTTATTAGTTGCTGAGAGTACTGATTAATAACTTGTTTTAAATTGAGACAAACACTTCCTTTAATTTCAATTTTCTCAAAATTGTTTGAATTTGCAACATTGAAAAATAAAAATACATTGATATTTTATTTTTCCAGCTTGGTAACAAAGGGAACCATAAAAATGTTAGACACGGATCAAATCCTAGTAGTTATTATCTTAGCTCTGGAGTGAGGTGGAGGTTGGTGAGATACTTGCCTTAGTTTAGGTTAATTACAAGAATGTTCATGGGTTCTCTTTTCAGTGGCTTAAACTTTGATTGAATTAGAATATAAAACGATCTTGGTTCCCTCTGCCCCAAATTATTCATGAAGTGAACCCAATTTCATCTACGAAGTACGAGGGTTTGGCACAGAAAAAAAAATCTATCACCTTTCTTTTTCCCCATTATCCATGATAATTACTGCAATATTGTTTCTTCTTTGCAATATTGTTAGATGAAAAATAGAAAAAAGCTTAGATTTTTATTTTAATGTCAGACAGAAGGGACAAACTAAAGTGAAAAAATAGTGTGCCTTACTGCCCTCTATCTTCACTTCTATTCAACATAGTGCTCGAAATCCTCGCCACAGCAATTAGGCAAGAGAGGGGTATTAAGGATGTCCAAATGGGGACAGATGAGATCAAACTCTTGCTCTTTGTTGATGATATGATATTATATCTAGAAAACCCCAAGGATTCATCCAAGAGACTCCTAGAATTGATACATGAATTCAGTAAAATCTCAGGATACAAAATCAATACATACAAATCTGTGGCATTCATATATGCCAATAACAGTCAAGCTGAAGTTCAAATCAAAAATGCAATACCTTTTACAGTAGCCTCAAAGAAAATTAAATATCTAGGAATATATTTAGTGAAAGATGTGAGAGACTCATACAGGGAGAACTACGAAACGCTAAAAAAAGAAATAGTAGAAGATGTAAACAGATGGAAAAACCTACCTTGCTCATGGATTGGTAGAATCAATATCGTTAAAATGTCCATACTACCTAAAGTGATGTACAGAATTAATGCAATCCCTATTTTTTAAAAATCAAAGATTCTTTAGTGAATGTTTCATTCATTTCCTATATTGTTCTTGTGTGTTTTATGTGTTGGTTTTCCATTTTCTTTTGTATTTTATTGTGCTTCCTTGTAATTCCCTTTTGGAATTCTTTATCTCTTATTTCAATATTTTCAATATTTTCATTTTGTTTGGTATCCATTGGTAAAGAGTTGTTGTTCCTTTTGGGAGTGATTTTTGCTCTGATTTTTCATAATTCCAGAATTCTCTTGCTGATTCCTTCTCATCTGGCCTCTCAATCCAGTCCTGGGGCTACTGGGCCTGGCTTGCAGTCCTGTCCCCAGGTCCCTGAAGATCAATTCCCAACTCAGCCAGGGAGAAGAGTGCTGGTCCCTAGTTGCCTATGTGGTTTTCAAGCAGATTTGGTGATCCTCTTGGGCTGACTTTGTCCTGCTGTCTTCACCTTCTCTCAGCAGTGTGAATTGTGTTGGGTCCCCCAGCTTAATCTCTGATATAGAGGATGGTACATGTGAGTATGAATTAGTCACACTCTGTTTGCTTGAGTTGGGCAATGTTAGGATGTACTATAGAGTTGTTCTCCCTGTAATTGGTTGATGTTTTTACAAAAGAGCCAGTTGCTGAGATGTTCTTTTGTCCCTGTGGCAGACTCTAGTCCCCCAGGTGTAGTACTTGAGTCCCCAAGCTTTAGGAGAGACCCTGAAGCTCCCAATGGGTTTCTTGGTCTCCACCACCAATGAGGTGGAGGGAAAGCAAGGCAGTTCGTGGCTAGGGTGTGGAAGCCCGAAAGGCTTTGCAAAGCCTTGGCAGGGCTCGGAAAATGCTTCTCTAGCCACTAGGGGGAGCTGCTGGTATAGGCATCAGGATGGGCTCACCAAACCAGGAGGTCTGTTCACTGGGGAGGGGCCTAAATGCTGAGTGCTAAGGCACAGGTCTGAGATCTTCCTGTCCTTATCCAGTAGTCCAATTTTTCTGTGAGGAGGGGTTGGTGCTCCCCTAAACTGCCACTTCTTGGACCCGTGCAGCACAGTTCAGTCGACATGTGCTTCCTTACCACTCAAGTCCAGCTCTCAAACCTCCCCCTGGTCTCTATGTCTGACCCACCGGCATGTATCTCTGCAAAATGCTAGTGGGTAGGGAGAGCCAAAGCTGTGCATCTCTGTTCCACAACCAGTCTTCGGAGAAAGAGGTGTGGGCCCCCTCTATCTATGGGGACCTCTGCCTGTATCACACACCTACCAGAGAAAAATGGCTGCTTGTGAATTTCTCTGCATGAACTGCTCTCCCTGTCGTAATGAGTGAGGGGAGGAGCTGCAGCACCTGATCAGTTGGGGCACCTGATTGTGAAGCATTTGGTTGCCATGGAACCATGGGCAAGGCTATTCCTCTCCAAATACCACACTGTTATCCAACATGGCAGTTCTCCAATGGGGGGATGGGTGCACCCCCAGATCCCTGTTCCTCAGCGCCCCACTAAACTCTTCCATTGGATTTGTCCATGTGGGCTTCCTTGCCACCTGAATCCAGCTTCTAGTCTTTTCCCCTGTGTCCCCCTGGACCCCTCTCAAGTCCGGAGTGCACCAAGGCCAGCTTGCTTCTCTGAGCCACTGGCCTGTGACTCTGCAAAATATTTGTGGGAAATCCCCAAACTGTTCACCCCTTTTTGACCAGAAGACCTTAAGGGGAAGAGCTGTGGATCCCACTTTCTGAGGAGACCTCAGCCTGGAATACGTGCCCCCTGGAGAGAAGCGGCTTCTCACAAACTTCTCAGCTCAAACTACAGCTTCGTGATTGTACAGGGTCGGGGAGAGCTTGCAGCTCTCAGACAGCCTGAGCTCACTCTGCTTTCTCAGTTGCAGTGGATAAGAAAGGTGCCGGGGGTTAGAGGGGGAGGGAAGTGTCTGGATGAGTGAAAGCCAGAACTGCAGCCTCTCATGGCTCTGTCCTGGGTGATGTCCCTCTTGGGCTGCCCAAAATCCTGGGACTTGCTAGTTCACCCCACTATTCCATATTTACCGCTGTGCTTGGGCTTGTGAAGGGTGGTAAAGCCTTCAGTACACTTAGTGTCCCACTGGTCACTGAAGGCACTTTATGAGGGGGAGGGGAATCCCCTCTTTACCCTTTTGCTGGGCTCAGAGCCTCTCTGGGTTTGGTCCCCGTTGATACCGTCTTTGCTTTATCTTCTTATTTCTCAGCTTTGCAGTTTTCTCTGTGGGTCCCCAGTCATCTCTGACTTCTCTTTCTGTGGTCCACACCTGAGCTGCAACTCTTCTCCCCTCTCCTCTGTCTGATATCCTGCCTTCTCGTGGGGACAGTCTGACAAGTGATGTCTCTAGTTGGCCATCTTGCCTCTCTCCCTCCTCGAATTTGAATATTTAAGAGGAGGATAAAACCCCTGGCTCCATGCTAAATCAGTAAATCACACATAAAATGTGACTACTCAAAGCTTTAATGATTCAATGACTGATGATTCAACATCTGCTGGTTTAAGCCTTTGATAGTAGAAGTTAATTTGCAACCAAGAACTACTATTTTCTCACATTGTGTTACTACCTTATCCTCTCCACCACCAACAGAAACTCTTACCTTTTTAACTTTTTTAAAACAGGCAATTTGACCCAGCAAATGTCATTCTATTACTTCACAAAGTTAATAGTTGTGAGACTAGGAAGAGAGAATCCACAGACAGTTGAATTGTGGAATCTGGAAGTCAAGCTTGGTTCCCTCATTTTACAAGCGGTCCACTCCAGCACATCAGTCTTGTTGTATGTGTTTTAAAGTGTACCTGGGCAAACTGTATGCCATGAATTTCCAGGTCACTCTTAAATAATTAAAATTTCAGATTTTTTATTGCATGAGTGGTAAGTTTTTTTACTAAAGCAGAGAATCTCAGAGCAGTTAAACAACTTGCCCATGGTCCTTCAACTAGTCCCTTTCCTCTAATTCCTTTCTGGCATCTGGATGTTTCTGATCTCCTGAACACTGATAAATGAAAAAAATACATCGTTTTTGCCTTCCCATCCACAGTTTTTCTTCCAGTTCTTTGATCTTAATAGGAAAGAAGACATCAGTATATTTATAATTTATCCACTATACTATTTTATTCTTATCAATTAAAAGCCTAAATGATATGACAATTAAAAATTATTTGACATATATTTGATACTACATGCAATCATTTTATAAGGGTTTGGCTAATATTCATTTAACAGATATTGAAATGGGGACCCATAGACGTAATTTGCCCAAGATTTCACCTGTAGGGAGTAACTAAAATATTTTAATATATTACTCAATCATGAATATTTGCATTTTAAATATTTGCCTTTGTAGCAGGGACTAAATTTTACAAATATTAAACTGATAATTTTTAATTTCTTCTTTTTCATCTTATTTCCCTGAAGTCCCCATCTTCTGGAAGCTTACTGTCCCAACGCAGGGGAGAACAGCTGCTGAGTCTCTTGGGCAGTCTCTCTCATTTATCACATCAAGGGATAATTCTGGAGGGACAGGTAAAATTTTCTTCATAGTGAGAAGATACTCATTTTGTTTATGATAAGTAGGCCACAAGGCCTGTTGTTCTTTGTTAAGTGGTAGATGTGATGTAAAGTAATGGTTTTCAATGGGCAAGATAGTCCTCTGTAGTGTAGAACCGCCTCTGAAAACACAAACTGCTTAACATTTCTGACCCCAATACATGCCACTTACTTTATCCATTCAGCCTGCACTCAGAAAATTAAATAGCTTCCACATATTTCCAAAGCTGTCTGGATGGGGTGCAGCCTGCGGTGGTATCACCCACAGTTGTAAATGACGTAGAGGAATGGTGGGGGAGAAAAGTACCCCTACAGGTTCCTGGGAAACTGTGCAAGGAGGAGCCTGAGGAATCAGAATGGTTACTTGGTCTGAATCCTAATTTCTGCTTCCTGTGCTTTGGCCTGGAGAAGGTAAATTGTATTTGATGAATCAGGGTAACACATAGAGCTGAGGGACTTTATCCATCCCTCTCCTCATTTGGGACTCTGTAGGCTTTCCTGTATCAATCTGGAATGCACAGACATCAAAGGCATCTAGAAGTGCAGTGTGGGCAGGCAAGGGAGGGCTACAAGTTTAACCTCCTCAGGACACCTCAGTACCTGTTTGTTGTTATTGGACACAAGAGTTTCCACAGTTCTCTGGAAGGAATATAAAGGCAGCTGGATTGAGTCCAGGGACCTCAAACGGGCCGGAACTGCAAATGGGCTCGGTGACCCTACAGCACAGGCTATGTTAGAACAACAGTCATGGTATTGAACGCAGGATGCGGTGGAAAGTTAAGAGTTCTATAGGATATGAAAGAGCTGAAGTGAGACAGAGTCAGCCACAGAAAACTATTGGGTCTTGGCCAAGCTGAAAGAAACAAGGTGGCTAAAGACTCCAACAGTGCATGCTATCAAATAAAGGAAAGTCAGATTGACAGTGACTAAGAAAGACAGAACTTTGAGACCAAGGACTCTGACCTTCTCCTGCACTAGGTGGTAATGGGGACTGCAACCCTCTGGACACTCCACTGGAGAGGAACTGGGGATAAGTGGAAAAGAAGTCTTACAATTATTGGATTTCACCAACTTAGGGCTGGATAAAGGTAAAATGATTTTTCCCCCATTGACCAGTTATTGGGGGCTCTAAATGAAGACTTGATAAATGATTGAAAAATAAAGGAGCTATACTTTCCTTACACATACGGCTTATGATATGAGTTGAATGGCACCTCGCTATACTTTTTGAGTATCTTTATGTTTAATACCTTTCATCCTAAATAATGATTTGGTGAAGGCAGGGTGTGAGGTTTCAGTGTCTAATCAAACATGCTCCCTAGTGACTACTTAACTGTAGTATTTATGACTGTGATTGGCCGAGTGGGAGAAATGATTTCAAGAGAAGAAGATAAATGAAAGAAAAAAATGTGTTTACTAGAATAATTTCTTATGATTGGAAGTTATCTCAACGAATGGAAGGGTAACATTGACCAGGAAAGGCAAAGCAAAGATACGAGGGAGGGACTGAAATGCACTCTTGAGGAGGCAACTTTGAGTGAGACTTACCGTTCTGTAGAGTCAGAGTCTTTGGCAGAAAGCAGGACAAGAAGTGGCATGAGACATAAATGAGGAAGTCTGTCTTTCCCCATAGTGAGGGACAAATCTCAGGGTTGTGCCCAATTCCCTGCCCTCAGCCTGGTCCTGGGGACCAGCCAAGTTTACCAGGCTTAATGTGGCTGCTATTTGCAAACAAGCCCCACCCTAAGGCCTCCAATGGAGCTCAGAGTTGAGCACAGATTCTCTAAAAGTGCCATTGCTCTGAGTGATTGCCTCATTATGCTCAAGGCTAAATTACAAGAGGCTCTGAGGCATTTCTGGAAGATAAAATTCATGTTCTATTTAGAATGAACTTTGACAGTAAAGTTTCTGATAAAGGACCTTCAACCCACCTTTCTCCATCTCCTTCCAGATCCTAACAAGCACATGACAAAGACAACTGATTTGAAGGTCATAGGACGTGTTGCTGTGCTAGTAACTCATTCGATACACGTTCATTTTTGGGATTGAGTGAGGTGTAACTTTAGGGGGATTCTTATCAACAGTGGACTGCGTACATGGTCCTGGAAGAAAACGATTTAAAGGAGGGACCTGTGGTGGGGAAGAAAAAGATGAAAGCGATGTTGGAAAGGGGTTACCAAAGATCACCTTCACCTACTTCACAGCACTGATTTTATTAGACTGTAGTTGCTTCTTTCCTTGCTACAATCTGGACACTCTAAAATTTAAGTTGCTTAAACCATGTCAATCACTTCATTCAATAATTTTTTTGAGCCTTACTGTGTGTTAAGTACCATTCCGGTGGTGGAATATGATATTGAACAGGATAGTCAGTGTCCACACTCTCATAGAACATGCAGTCCAGTGATGATCACGGATGAACCAGCAGCATATTTAATGCCATCCCCAGAGCTGCAGACATTGGTGTTTTTCTCATACTGGTGTGCTTGAGACTTTTTCATCAGCTTTCTTTCTTTGTTCACATTTCAGCCTAAATATCTCTTCCTTGGAGAGCCTGTCCCTGACCACTCTGCTTAAAGTAGATGCCCTCCTGTGAGTCTTTATTTCAGACCTTTGTTTCTTGCATCACATTACCATAGAATAAAAATTTATTTTTAAATTATGAAATGTTTCATTTATACACTCACAAATATAGAGAACAAGATAGAAAATACTTGTACCTAACCCCACTCAAATTTCACAAAATTAAAAGTTTGCCACATTTGTTTAAGGTCACTTTCTCTTAAGAAATAAAGCATGACAGTGTTACAGCTATTTTAGAATTAGTCTAGCAGGATTTTTTGGTTTTTACCATAACCCTTGCCCTTCAAAAAGAAACAAAGGATGACAAATATGGTTAGAGTCCCCTCATAATCCTCTCCAATCTCATTTCTCCTTCCCATGTTATGGGAATAGGAGGTTGATATGCATCCTTCAAGTCATGTTTTCATGTTTTTACCTATATATATGCAAATAATAGAAATCATTTTGTGTTTTATATTTTATAAATGTAAACAGCATGCACATATCATAAAAATTATTTTTGTCACTGCTATGTTTTTAATACTTATTCACATTGATACCGAAGGCATAATTTATTAATTTCAATGAACACTAATATGGCATTCCATTGTATTTTGTTGCCTTGCAAAGATAGAATCTTAAATTTAAAACAAAAGTCAGTTTTTAAATCATATTATTTAGTTTTTTCTTATTGAGTTGTAAGAGTTCCTTATATACTTTGGAAATTAACTTCTTATCAGATACATGGTTTGCAAATTTTTTCTCCCGTTCTATATGTTGCCTGTTCATTCTGTTGATTATTTTCTTTGCTGTGCAAAAGCTTTTTAGTTTGATGCAATCCCACTTGTCTATTTTTACTTTTGTTGCCTGTGCTTTTGGTGTCATGTCAAAGAAATTATTGCCAAAACAATATCAAGAAGACTTACCCCTATATTTTCTTCCAGGAGTTTTATAATTGCAGGTCTTACGTTTAATTCTTTAATATATTTTGAGTTAATTTTTGTATATCATGCAAGGTAAGGGTCCAATTTTATTTCCTTGCATGTAGATGTCCAGTTTTACCAATACCATTTATTAAAGAGACTAACCTTTCCTCATTGTGTATTCTTGGGACCCTTGTCAAAGATCAGTTTACCTTATATACATGGGTTTATTTCTGGGCTCTCTATTTAGTTCCATTGATCTATATGTCTGTCTTTATCCCAGTACTATGCTGTTTTGAGTGTGATAGTTTTGTAATATATTTTGAAATCAGAAAGTGTGCTGCTTTCAGCTTTGTTCTTTCTCAAGATCACTTTGGCTATTCATGGTCTTTTGTGGTTATTATACATTTTAGGATTGCTTTTTCTATTTCTATAAAAACATTCCGTTTCTCCAAAGGCTACATGCAAGTGACTAATAGGTAGATGACCAAAAGATGGTCAACATAATTAATTATTAAAAAAATGAAAATCAAAACTACAACCAGATGTTACCCTCACACCTATTAGGTGGCTATTACTTAAAAAAAGCATAACAAATGTTGGTGAGGATGTGGAGAAATTGGAACCCTTGTGCATTGTTGGTGGGATTGCAAAATGGTACAGCAGCTATGGAAAACACTATGGAGATTCCTAAAAAAAATTAAAAATAGAGCTACCATATGATCTAGCAATCTTGCTGCCAGGTACATATCTATAAGAGTTGAAATCAGGGTCTCAAAGAGATATCTGCACATCTTTGTTTATTGAAGCATTATGAACAATAGCCAAGTACACAAACAACCCAAGTGTCCATCAATGGATGAATAGATTAAAAAAATATGGCATGTACATGCAATGGAATCCTGTTTGGCCTTAAAAGGTAATGAAATCCTGCTCTTTGGAACAACATGGATGAATCTGGAGGACATTATGGTAAGTGAAGTAAACTAGTCACAGAAGGACAAATACTGCATGATTCCACTTTTATGACATACCTATAGTAGTCAAACTCATAGAAACAGAATAAAATAGTAGTTGCCAGGCTCTGGGGTGGGGGATGAGGAGAATGGGGAGTTGTTGTTCAATGAGTACAATGTTTCATTTATGCTTGATGAATAACTTCTAGAGATATACTGTACAAAATTATGTCTATAGTTAACAGTATGGTATTTTACACTTCAAATTTTTAAAATTTTTGTTTCACTTTGGGAGGTGTTGGATATGTCAGTTACCTTGATTGTGGTGGTGATATCATGGGTGTTTGCCTATGTCCAAACATATCAAATTGGACATAATAAATATGTGCAGTTCTTTGTATATCAATTATACTTCAGTAAAACTGTTAAAAAATTATAAGTTAGTATGTCTTTTACTAAATTTGCTTGTTAGCTTTTTAATGTTGTAAAAGCTACATGAGAAGAATGATCAAATCAGAAGAGACACTCAGCCTTCCATAGGTTAAGTTCATATAGGTAAAATATATAAATATTAATATAAATATTTCAGAAATTGTACCCTTTATGTGAAGGCACTGGAGATTTGTCAATGCCTTTATTGTCCATAATATGTTCTTATTCTCAGAAAAACATTGAGCAAACTCATTAAATAGCTATGCGAGTTATCCCAATAAAGAATTTTTTCCTCCTCCATTCTAATATTATTGGTTATTCTAATAAATTAATCAGTCTTATTATTAAGTATATTTCTGCTTATTTATGCTTGCTGAAGGCTTCTGAAAAGAACTCTATTAGATACACTGAATTTTGATACTTCAAAGAATAGACCCTTAAATTCCTTCAACAACTTTCAGATTGTGCCAGTGGATTAAGATAGGATTACTAAGACTCCTTTTAGTTTGGAAGCAAACATGCTTCACAAAAGAAAATTGCTTGACGAAAAGTCAAGCAGAAGAATTACTAAGACTGAATGAACTGAGAAGCAAAATTAAGTTGTGATTATTTATTTTGAATATGATAGGTATTATTTTAATTGTAATAATATTTTTAATGAATATGGGAAATGTACTTTCTCTTTCTTTTTCACTCTATACCTAACCATTAATTTAGTAGATTTTACTTCTATGGATAGAATTAAACATTTAAAAATAATACCTGATTTTTGCAGACCTCCTTAGAATTCAGAAAAATATACTTTTACTGATTCTTCTTATTTTCCATGGCAATATGGTTATTTACATTATTTAATAAAAAAATCTTTTCTCCTTTTTACCTGGATATAATTAAGCACATTGATACAATTATATCAAGGCATACTTGCAGTATTAATGTTTGAAAACAATTCTCATGTAATCAGATATGATAGGCTCATTATGATGTGACTTTGAAAAGTTTGTGGAAACATGGAATTAAAAGATGAAAATAAAAGATATAAAATTTATTTCTCAACATAAGTTTGATTAAGTCAAGACACTTTTGTAAGCAGTGACACCGGCTATTTAGTCCTTAAAGAACTGAGCGTCCTGGGAATTTAACCATGTCAATGCAGTCATTAAATTGACATTATTTTACATTATTAACTGAAGAAAAATGGGTGCCCTTCACAGATTTTTTAAGATTAGGAAACAAAAAGAAGTCATAAGGAGCCAAATCAGAAATGGTGGATGTCTAATGATTTTCCATTAAAACTCTTGCAAAATTGCCCTGGTTTGATGAGAGGAGTAAGTAGGAGCATTGCAAGGGTGGAGAAAAACTTCCTGGTGAAGCTTTACTGAGCATTTTTCTGCTAAAGATTTGGTTAACTTTCTCAAAACACTTTCAGAATAAGGGGATGTTATCATTATGTGACTCTCTAGAAAGTCAACAAGCAAAATGCTTTAAGCATCCTAAAAACTGTTGCCATGACTTTTGATCTTGACCAGTCCACTTTTGCTTTGATCAGACTACATCTACCACTTGGCAGCCATTGCTTTGATTGTGCTTTGTCTTCAGGATTGTGCTGGTAAAGCCATGTTTCATCTCTTGTTACAATTCTTTGAAGAAATGCTTCAGGATATTGACCCCACTTATTTAAAATTTCCATTTAAAGTTCGGCTCTTGTCTGCAACTGATCTGGGTGCAACAGTTTTGATACACATCAAGTGGAAAGTTTGCTAAACTTTAATTTTCCAGTCAGAATTGCGTAAGCTGAACCAGTTGAGATGTCTGTGGTGTTGGCTATTGTTTCTGCTGTTAATTGTTGGTCCTCTTCAATTAGGTCATGAACAAGACAAATTTTTTCCTTGCAAATTGATATGGATGGTCTGCCACTGTGGTCTTCATCTTCAACATCATCTCATCCCTTCTTAAAATGAGTGATGCATTAGAAATCGCTGATTTTTGGGGGGGCATTGTTCCCATAAAGTTTTCTTAAAGTCAATGATTTCACCATTCTTCCACACAAGCTTCACCATAATTTTGATGTTTGTTACTGTTTCAACTTTATGTTGCTCCGATAGGGTCTCTTTTCAAACTGATGTCTTATCCTTGTTTATGCCTCAACCTAGATCCTGTTCAGAGATTTTATAACAAGTTAGTATAAGTTTATTTTGGCAAAAATTTTGAAATCCATGCATAGTTTTTAATAATACACATTTTCCATGGACTTTTTGGAGTCTCCTTGTGTTAAGAAATATTTATGGAGCGAATGCCTACAAAGTCTTCCCATGAAATTGATTCGGTACCTGACTTACAGGCAACCAATCTCACAAATATAAAAATGTTTTCTGGCAGACAAGGACTTTGGAAATTTTGGAGACTTCCAGTAGAGGTAATTTACTTAACTTTGTATACAGGTGAAATAACATGTCATATATGTTTCTAAAAATCCAAATCAAGATTCTTTATGAAAGCTCCTGAATGAAGATAATTGTGTGGCCATAGTAGTCACTTAAAACTGAAGGCCTATACAACGAATTAGCCTTCTTTACACACATATGAAAGTAATTAGTCCAAATCTAATGAGACTATCATCACCTTTTTTCCTATCAAGAACAATCTTTAGTGAGGGGAGACTATCAAAAGAATTATCAGAAACTCAAAAATAAGGTAAAAATGACGATAGCACATTCTTTCAATACTACTTGGGAGCAAAGGTTGCTTAAGGATTGTCTAGGGGACTAGCCTTAGTTCATCTCATTGTTTACTATAGAATAAATGTCCCAGACTTACTAAGGCTACTCACTGATTTTTTGTCAGGTGTTGATGACAATAATTTCTGTCCAGTGGAACAAAAAACTACAGGATTTGTACACCATCTTACATTAACCAGTTTTATACCTAATGCATCATTCTTAACAGTTTTTTGGTTGTCAAATTGTCTGTAAATATCCTAGCTTTTTACATGCTCTTTGAATTGGTAATAACATCTTCCTAGTTACTTCTTTGACATGTGAGTTCTTTTTATATTTGTCTAATATAAATTGTTTTATCTTTTGAAAAATTATACTTTTACCAACACTTCGTCAAAATAGAAAGCTACCATAGTTAATGATACCTATCTATGTGTCCCAATATGAATTATAACATATTTTATAGAAAAAACGTTCTTTCCAAGCTCAGTGGCAACTTGGGAGGCTGAGGTGGGAGTATCCCTTGGGCCCAGGAGTTGCAGTGAACCTGGGCTGCAGTGAATTATGATCCTGCCACTGCCCTCCAGCCTGGGTGACAGAGCCAGACTCTGTCTCCTACAAAAAACAAACAAATCCAAAAAAGTGCCTTTTAATTTACACAACTTGACAAAGGCATTTACTTATTTTCAATCTCTTCTTTTTTGTATGCTTGCTACAAAGAAACAATTTAATTTTACATTCAGCTGCTCTGTGCTGTGGAGAGAGCATTTTTGGGTCAAGTGTTATTCAAGTGTACTGATGATGAAAGGCTTTTATATGGTTAATATATTAATGGACTTTGAGTAATCAGAGATCATTTACTGGACATGACAAGTTTCTTTTGTCAGAGTAAGTACACTTTGTAATGTGTACTTGGCACAGTTTTTCTCAGGCAAGATTTTATTTAACAATAACTTGAGTCCCCATAGAATCTTTGCTTTTAGTACCTTGCATATTATTTGTTTTAATGTTATCTTATTAATTCTCATTACTAAATTTATAAGGAAAGCTTCTGAAAATATTAAGTGCAAACAGAGATATTTCTCATACTACTGCTATTTAAATAACAGCGACTCCTTTATGTTTTAAAAATTATTAGGAAGAAAGGTCTTCAATAATACTTCCACTTTGAATTAAATGCTAATCAAACATTCCTTTGGGGGTGTACCAGATCAGATTAAAATCTACACTCTCAAGCAAATGTGCATTGCATTCTGGAAATATTAATGGCTCATGGATTTATTTTTTTAATTATGAGTCACGTTTTTATTTTCTTCATGGCCACGGGAGAAATAAGCAAGAAAATTCTTCTTGGAGAACTTTAACAAAAAGAAGATATTTGTCTTTCTTGAGATAAGCTCTAAGCATGGCAGAGGGCTAGAAAAAAAACTGGACTCCACATTTCAGATTACTTTATTTTATTTAAATTTAATTTTATTTAATTTTAATTTATTTTTTTAGAGGCAGGGTCTTGCTATGTTGCCCAAGCTTATCTCAAACTCCAGAGCTAGAGCAATCCTCCTGCCCCAGCCTTCCAAGTAGCTGTGATTATAGGCATGTGTCACTGTGCCCGGCCAGACTTTATTTTTTGTTTTAAGTTATAGAACAAGACACTTTTATTGTCGAATTAAACTGTGTGGAAATACATAAAAAAAATAGAAAGTTCCTTATATTCTCTTTCTGCCACCCAATCATTCGAATCTGTTTACTTATTTGCTCTGACTTAAAAGACAAATAAGAATAAGCTAAGTAAACTGGGCTAATGAATGAAAATATATTATTTTAATTGGAGATTATAGTAGTCTCCTAGGGCTGCCTTAACAAACTGCTGTAAACTTTGTGGCTTAACACACCAGAAATTTATTCTCTCATGATTCTGGAGGCTGGAAATCTGAAATCAAGGTAGTGGTAGGGCCATGCTCCCTCCAAATGCTCTAGTGCCTTTGTCTTAAGTTCTGTGTTGTCGGCAATTCTTAGTGTTCCTGTGTTTGCCTCTATCATCACATGAAGTTTTCCTTGTGTGTCTCTTCACATCACCTTTCCTCTGCACATGTATTTTCTCTTCTTGCAGGACACCAGTCATATTGGATTAGGGGCCCAGTCTACTCCATCATGACCTCGTCTTAACTTACATCTTAATTACATCTGCAAAAACCCTATTTTTAAATAAGGTCTCGTTCACAGGCACCAGGGTTTAGGACTTCAACATATGTTTTTGGAGAACATAATTCAAACTGCAAAGGAGATAATTTATATTTACCTTTTTGATGATTGTTGACAGCCACTTTTATAAGACAGAGGCAGTGATTTCCCTCTTAGAGCTCACTGAATGAATAAAATGTACTTTTAAACAAGTTTAGCTCAAAGTCTTAATAAATAAACCAAATTCCTTTTTCTCCACACTTACTTGACTTTTGAAAAATATCAAACCTTTTTATTCCTTAAAATGTTTGTGGAACATTAAGCAACTCAAGCCAGGCTTGAGTCAAAATAATCTTCTGGCTCATTTTCCCTGCTGGCATATGCTGACACCTTTGTGCTAGTCCATTTCTCTTCCAACTGCCTACAGGAAGGGGCTCACTCAGGGCCTGACTCACTCAATCACCCCTTTGTTTAAGGAACACCTACAATATTCCCAGCACAGTGTTGGGTAAACAGGCTCACAGACACAATTAAGATACAAGTTTGGCTTTAAAAGAGATCTGAGTTCATGGCTGAGAGGAAAATAAATAATTTTTAAAGTGTGGAATTATGTAAGTGTGGAATATAGATAGGTCTACTAAATGATTTGGTTAAGCATGAGGGAGAGAGCTCAGCTGCATGAATGGGCGGTCTGTCCAGGGATCAGGAAAAGCTTGCTTTCTTCTTATTGCCATTGCCCAGAAGATGAACTACCCATAACACAAATCTAAACTATTCTCTTGCTTAAAATCTTTCAATGACTTCTATCAACAAATGAGAAACATTGTTTTCGTTTTTCACTATCTTGTAATTTTATTTTTGCTCACATTTTTTGTCTCCACTTATACACTGTTCTATTCTTTTAATTTATCCTACTATATGGGGGCTGTTGGGAAAGTATCCAGCCATTGTTAATACGATTTTTCATATTACATGGCTGGATACTTTCTGGACAGCCCTTGAATATGTCCATGAAGTTAATCTTTAATTTTAACTTTGTAGTTCAGTCCAAATTCAGAAATTAAGTCAGAATTAGAATTCACTTCATGTGAATTGAATAAATGCAGATAAAATGATTATGAATAAAGATTCAATATTATAAAAAATTGACATTCATGATGATTATAAATTCATTCTTAATGCAATTCCAAACAATACCCAATATCATTATCATGATGGGTATAATTAACTTGATAAAAGATTTCAATTTTTACCTGGAATAAATAATGAGCTCAGTAGGACAAAGAAAAAGTGAAAATGAAGAAATGAAATCAACCCTAGTAGTTATTAAAACACTTTATTAAGCCATAGTAATTCAAAGATTTTAATACTTATGAAAGAATAGACCAGCTACTCAATAGATAGTACAGACCATTCAGAAACAAGCCTTGGTATAGATGACAGTTTAATATGTGATGAGGGTGGCACATTTTATTAGCAAAGAAAGATTGACTTGGACAATCAATGATAATAGGACTATTAGAAAGCTACATGAGAAAAAAGTCAATTTATCTACACACCTACACACCACCCAATACACCCAATAATACACAGCAAAATAATTTCAGACAGAATTAAATGTAAAAATTTGAATGAGTACTTTTGCTTCCACACATGTAGGATTTTGTCACCACAGAGATCTCTCTAGTGCTACCCATTTACAGTCACTCCCATCCCCCTCCCCTGCCATCCGTAATCCCTGGAAACCATTGTTTTTTATCGCTATAATTTTGTCATTTAAAGAATGTTGTAGAAAAAGAATTATACAATATGACCTTTTGCTATTGGCCTTTTTGCCCCACTCAGAATGTTTCTGAGATCCACCCAAGTTGTTGTGCCTATCAGTTGTTTTTCCCTTTTTATTGCCCAGTAGTATTCCGTGGTATGGATATACCAGTTTGTGAAACCATTTACCTACTGATGGACATTTTGGTTCTTTCCAATGTTTGGAAACATTATTTTCTTTTTCCATCTTTTTGTGGGTTAATTGAATACTTTTTGAATGTCACTTTTATCCATCCACAGTGTTTTTGAGTGTATCTGTTTGTACAGTTTTTTGGTGATTTAAAACATGCTATAGAGAATAAACACATATTCAGGAAAGGAAATACGATATTGATAAAGAATAAAAAAAGTTGAAAATGTCAAAAATTTATTCATCATACAAATTTTATGTATTTCCAATTCTCTTCTCTCCTCTATCCTAAGTCTTTGTTCTTCATTTTTAGAGAGGTTCATCTGATGAGGTACATAGTTTCTGTTTTCAAGCATTTCTTTGTTCAGATTCTAAACAGTGGAAGAAAAGGTATAAATATTAGAGAAATTCTGTGACCTGCTAATAAAAGTTTTTTTAATATTTCAATCATAAATATTTGGACTTAGTAGCTTTTAATTATGTTTAATTATAGGGCTGCTCTCAGTTTTTTCATATTTTAAAGTGCAGAGCCAAAAGTCTCCCAGCAAATGCTATAAAAAATGAACACTGTCAACTAGCATAAAAGGCAGGTCTTATAGATCACACCCCTCATGCTGTGCTAGATGGATAATTACAGGGACAATTTTCCTGACTTTAACTAGTATACAATTAGAAATATCCTAGAAGGATCATGGGTGATAAATATAAGATAGCACCACTGGGTATGGAAAGTAAAATAAATACTAGATAATTTAGTTTTGATATGTGGCAAATTCTTGGATTCATCTTCAAACAAGCCACTTCATACACCAGTAATTACATTTTATTTGCATGTTTTCTATTGATAAATTTTATAATACATTTGATACAGTTAATAAAGGATACAACAGGGTTTTTTATAATATGGAAAAAACACACATCTTAAGCAGCAGCCTTATGCAGAGAACTGAGATGCTGACTTATTTTCTTTAAGTTGGCATTAGATTTTATTGTTTATACTTTACCAGCACTGCAAGGGGCACTGTATTCTTCAATGCTGAATTCATCTGAAACAAAACCAATGATTAGAAATAAAGAGTCAAGACATTTAGGCACAGACAGCTGAGATGGTAACTGTAAATAAACTATGTAAACTGAGAAAGAAAGTATAAAGCCTAGCAATAGAGCCAGTAAAGTGACTGACTTCTATACTAAGCTGCTGAGATTGGGGAAAGGGAACTAAGAGAAAATTGGGCTTGGGTACAAAACCATGGAGTGGGTTACGCAGGTGGCGCACCTGTGTATATATATGGGACTCTGCATCATCCCTTTCACAGTTGTGTTTTTTCCACTGGAGTTGTAGCTTCTTTTCTGAACCTTACTTAACCTAATGAGATAAATTTTAACACTACCAGCATGCTATCATGCTGGTAAGTTTCTAGTTCAAAGTCATGAGCAAATGGAAGAATTTCCTAATATATTGCAAAATTTCCCAAATTCTGTGAGATTATTCAAAGCGTAAGTCAAAAACAGATCAAATTTTAGTTTTCACATCACACATTGGTACTGAGATATGTGTGTGTGTGTTCTTTCTTTCTTTCTTTTTTTTAGTTATTGCTATTCTTTTTATCTTTCTGGAATAATTCGTCCAAGAACAAACGACTTCATAGGAAAATTAAGATAGAATTGGTTACCTTATTTCTCCATTATCAATTTATAAGAATTGCTCTAAGATGTGTTTAGGGGGCACGTGGGAGGTTAGGTTACAAGAAAATGATTATGCAGTGAGCATAAACTCACTTTTTCTTTCAGTAAAAGATTGTGGAGTTTTTTTTTTCTTTAAGGTGATCCTTTACTAGGTTGGTCACCAGCTTCTCAAAGCTCAGCATGTCTGAATCCCACTCACCTGTCTCATAATAATCATAGGCCTTTACTGTAGCTGGTTTTAAATTCTCTACTTGGATGTCTTGTTCCACTGAAAAGGAGAAACTCAGGGTTTGACTGGTTAGCTGGAGAGACAGGAAAACTGAATTGGAATCAAAGATTAACTTAGTTACTAGTTACTATCTTCTCTTCCTAAGATACTGTCAAACCCTGTAGTTATGTTACCCATCTGTGCCAAAACCTGTGGAAAGACTGGGGCATTTTGTGACCTGCATAACATAGTGATGGATAATAGAAGGACAAGAGAGGCAGTTGTCTGGAGAGCCAAATGTGATAAACTGAGCCTGTTGATCCGTCCAGGTCTCATTTCCCTTTGTAGCTATTTTGCCCTCCTTCACCTGTGGATATGAACAGCACTATTTGGAATCTGTTTTGGTTTGTTAGAACCTCTAGTAGCTCTTCCAGATCTAGCAGAGCCACAGAATCTTACCTTTTCAAAGTAAATCAGAACATGGTTGGTGCTCACTTCAGCCCTCTGAATCTGAGGCCCTTTTTGGAGCTGTTGACCAAGAGGATAAGCCAGAAATATGGAATGAGGAAATTTTGTACTAGGAACAGATTTTAGATATTTATGTTCTAAATGGCTTCTCAGAATATCCAAACTGCTAATTTTGATTGCTTCAAGAATAACTGTAATAATCATAATGATAATGGTAATATTTATTGAACCCTTATCTCTTTATATATATGCTGTAAATTTATATACAGATATCTATATGTGATATATTAATATGTATAAATATACATGCATATATACCCTTTTTTCCTTTTTATACATAGTTGGAAGGCAATTCAATACCACTCTGCATACCTAGATGTCTCAGAGTTTTCTGGAACATTTTTTATCATGCTTCTAACTATGCCCTATATTAATGCCATATAACCATGGTACCCACTATTAAAATTATGGAAATACACTCTGAAGAGGCAAGTTTGAGGGTGTAAACGTCTTGAAAACTACAAGAGTCAAAATGATGAGCATCAATGTTGGCATTTAACATGACTTTTCTTTCTGTAAGGGATTTAGGGTGATACCATCTTCACGTCAACAATGACCATGTTGGAGCTGGGTCGGTCCCCAGTATAACTGTCAAGTGAAGGCAAAGAGATGGGGCATTCAAATAAGTTTCCTAGGAATTCATTTATGATAGAACTCTCCCCTTCCCCTTTATTTCTCTTTCTACCATATTTGCTTCTGTTATGGTTGTTTGAAAAACCCATCATTTTAAATTCACACTTTCAGATATGGCAACATCATATTATTAACATTAAAGCACTCCAGTAAGTCAAGAAAATTTTCTTGTTAGTAAATTCCACAATTATTCCATATTCATTATGCATGACTTTGGACAATGAAGTTCCCACAGACAAAAATAATTGATTTCTGCATATTCTACAAAAGGTCTAGTCATGATTTAGAATTTACCTAATGTTGATGTGAATCTGGAATTTTCTGTGAGCATCTACTTCATCACAGTTCTTGGGGACAGTATCAACCGGCAGAGCGAAGGGTGCTTTCCCTTCTTTCTTAGGAAGTATGTTACATCTCAGGGATGTCTAAAATAAATGAAAAAAGTTCTTTATCTTTGGGTTCAAATAATCTGTTCCAGATTATTCAGATCTTGCCTTAGCACACATTTCTTTTTTTTTTATTTTCGAAATTCAAATTTAACTCTCGAGACTTTCTCTCCCATTTGAGGCATCCCCTTAGTCTCACCTGGAGATACACACATTCTGACCCTGACACGGTGGTGCTGTACTCCCCTGGAATCTCTGGCAACCCGACCTCCTGTAGCAGGAGGCGGTTGGCATAGCCTACTTGAAATTCTTTAGAGAAAGTGTCTGCAGATTTGACAGTGACCAAAGCTGCTTTCTCACTTTTAGTAAAAGTTGCTGCTCCATATTTGGAGAGGGCTTGGAGAGCTACCACTGTATCCTGAAAAAAGATGGGTGCAGAAATCACAGGAGAGGAAGGCAGCAAAATCACACTGGATATAAACCACAATGACACTATCTTCCTTCAGACATAAAGTGTAACCATAATGTTTGTACCCTCGTAATACCCTGAAATAAAAAATAAAATAAAATAAAATAAAACATACATGAACTGTTTTTTTTTTGCTGGTAGGAAATTCTACATCATTCTTTTTTCTTTTTGATCTTGTATTTTCCATTATACTTCCTCAAGTAATTTTAACCTGGTGTTTCATACTTCAGTATGTTTTATTGGTCACTCTATTTTACATGTCTGCAATTAAAGATAATCAAAATTATTATAAAAAATGTTCTCATGCCATAAAGTTCTAATTAGTAATAATTTTTTCTGTATTGTTATAAAAATATTATCAATATATTACTTGTAAAAACTATGTATATCTACTATAATATTAATAAATATTAAGTATGAGAAAATTGTGTTTGAAACTAATTTAATGTAATAAATCATGTATTCCATCTGGATCTCTCAAAAAGATTATGTATCCTTGGATGAATACTGCTTATTGCTAGATTGAAACAAGTTTCAACTATCTATTCTCTCTTTTTTAACCTCCCGTTTTTTTACTTTAATTTTAGTTTTTTATTTCAGAATATTACAGGATACAAACATTTAGGTTACATAAATTGCTTTTGTACCATTTGAGTCAAAGTTATAAGTTTGCGTATCCCCCAGATAGTGTGCATTGTACTCGTTAGGTGTGAATTTACCCATCCCTTACTCCCCCTTCCACCTCGTTGATTTCCAATGAATGACATTTCCATATGTGCACATAGTATCAATCAATTAGTTCCAATTTAGTGGTGAGTAAATGTGGTGTTTGTTTTTCCATTCTTGCAATACTTCACTAGAAGAATAGTCTCCAGGTCCATCCAGGTTAATATAAGAGGTATTAGTCCACCATTTTCTTATGGTTGACTAGTGCTCCATGGTATACATATACCACATTTTATTAATCCACTCATGTTTATTTTTTTAATTTTGGAATATTATGGAGGTACAAATATTTTGTTTACGTATAATGCATTTGCCTCACCCAAGCCAGAGCTACAAATGTGCCCTTCCCCCATACAACGTGCTCTGCACCCATTAGCTGTAAGTTTACCCACCTCCACCACCCTGCTCCCACCTGACTAGCACCCGATGAATATTACCTCCATGTGAGCACCTTAGTGTTGGTCAGTTAGTACCAATTTGATGGCGAGTACATGTGGTGCTTGTTTTTTCTATTCTTGTGATATGTCACTTTGAAGGATGGCCTTCAGCTCTATCCAGGATAATATGAGAAATGCTAGATCACCATTGTTTTTTGTAGTTTAGTTGAGTAGTATTCCGTGGTATATGTATACCACATTTTATTAATCCACTCATGTATGGATGGGCACTCGGGTTGTTTCCACCTCTTTGCAATTATGAATTGTGCTGCCATAAACATTTGAGTACAGATGTCTTATTATAGAATGTCTTTTTTTCCATTGGGTAGATGCCTAGTAGTGGGATTGCTGGATCAAATGGTGTTTCTATTTTTAGTTCTTCGATATATCTCCAAATTACTTTCCACAGGGATTGTACTAATTTGCAATCCCACCAGCTGTGTACTAGTGTTCCTATCTCTCCACATCCACCCCAGCATTTGTTGTTTTGGGACTCTTTATTTTTTTTAATTAATTAATTAATTAATTAATTATATTTCTGCATATTATGGGGGTACAAATGTTTGGGTTACATTGCCCTTGGCCCCCCCCCCGCCCAGTCAGAGCTTCAAGTATGTCCATCCCCCAGATGGTGCGCATCACACTCATTATGTTTGTATATACCCATCCCCTCCTACCCCCTCCCATCTGCATGACACCCAATAAATGATATTCCTATATGTGCATTTAGGTGTTGATCAGTGAAACCAATTTGCTGGTGAGTACATGTGGTGCTTATTTTTCCATTCTTGGGATACTTCACTTAGTAGAATGTGTTCCAGCTCTTTCCAGGAGGATACAAGAGGTGCTATATCACCATTGTTTCTTAAAGCTGAATAGTACTCCATGGTATACATATACCACATTTTATTAATCCGCTCATATACTGATGGGCACTTGGGTTGTTTATACATCTTTGTAATTGTGAATTGTGCTGCTATAAACTTTTGAGTGCAGATGTGTTTTTTATATAATGTCTTTTGTTCTTTTGGGTAGATGCCCAGTAATGGGATTGCTGGATCAAATCGTAGATCTACTTGTATCTCTTTAAGGTATCTCCATATTGCTTTCCATAGAGGTTGCACTAGTTTGCAGTCCCACCAGCAGTGTATGAGTGTTCCTAACTCACTGCATCCATGCCAACATTTATTGTTTTGTGACTTTTTGATAAATGCCATTCTCACTGGAGTTAGGTAATATCTCGTTGTGGTTTTGATTGGTATTTTCTGAATAATTAGAGATGTTGAGCACTTTTTTATATGTTTGCTGGCCATTATTCTACCTTCTTGTGAAAAGTTTCAGTTCATGTCTTTTGCCAACTTTTTGATGGGATTGTTTAATTTTTTCTTGTTAATTTATTTAAGTTCTGTACAGATTCTTGTTATCAGCCTTTATTGGATGTGTAGCCCATGCAAATATTTTCTCCCATTCTGTAGGTTGTCTATTCACTCTAATGATAATTTCGGTTTCCTTGGCTGTGCAGAAACTTTTTAATTTAAGGAGGTCCCATTTATTTATTTTTGTTGCTTCTGTGATTGCTTTCGGGGTCTTCTTCAAAAATGCTTTGCCTAGGTTGATGTCTATAAGAGTTTTCTCAACATTTGCTTCTAGAATTCTTAAGGTTTCATGCTTTAGGTTTAAGTCTGTTGCCCATCATTAGTTGATTTTTATGAAAGGTGAGAGGTGGGGATCCAGTTTCGATCATCTCCATGTAGTTATCCAGTTTTCCCAGCACCATTTGGTGAATAGAGATTCTTTTCCCCAGTGTATATTTTTGTCTACTTTGTCAAAGATTAGATGACGATATGAGGATGGTTTCATATCTGGGTTCTCAGTCCTGTTCCAAAGGTCTATATTTCTGTTCTTGTGGTGGTACCATGCTGTTTTGGTTATTATAGGCTTGTAGTAAAGCTTGAAGTCTGGTAGACTGATGCCTCCCAATTTGTTCTTTTTGCTTAAGATTGCTTTGGCTATACGAGGTCTTCACTGGTTCCATACAAAGCATACAAAGAATTATTTTTTCTAGATCTGTAAAGAATGATGATGGTATTTTAATAGGAATTGCATTAATTCTATAGGTCACTTTAGGTAGTATGGGCATTTTAACAATATTGATTTTGCCAATCTATGTGCATGGAAGGGTTTTCCATTTGTTTACACCTTCTGTAATTTCTTTTCTTGGTGTTTCATAGTTCTCCCTATATAGGTTTCTCACCTTCTTCATTAAATATATTCCTAAATATTTAATTTTCTTTCATGCTACTGTGAAAGATGTTTCATCTTTAATTTGATTTTTGGCTTGACTGTTATTCCAAAATTTCTAACATCATGCTTTTCTTATACCATAAGAAATAGGTTTTAGATGGGTGTACGTTGCCTGCAATGGGCTGTGATGCCTTGATTAAAAGAGTTTGTGCCAATATCAATATTTTGAATTATCTTTGTGTAAGAGACAAATAAGAAAATTTTCACTCCAAGTCACATCTGAAATATATATTATAACTGCAAGAGAATATTTATATATTAAAATAAACTTATAAGTCATGCTTGATTATATTACTGGCATTTTACAGTGAATTTATACAATTATTACCTACAATAATCGTAGAATTATTATTGTGCCTGTTCAAGGATTCAAAAAATGATGTTGAAATAAATTGAGGACAAAGGTGAATCTAAATGGCAGATTTTAACAAAATATCAAAGTCAAAGATAAATGTCATGGCATTCCAACAGATATTACATGTATGCCAAAAGTGATAAATATGAAGGCTTTATCACAGCATCAACATTTTTAATAAAAAAGTCAAAACTAAGTTATGACTGTAATTATCACATTAAATACTTACATAATACTGACTTAAATATTAAATAAGGACTCAAGGAGAAGAAGTAAATGTGAAAAGAATTGACTTTGTAATTGCTGATAATTTTGATATGTTAATTATATAACAAATCGATCTTTTTAATTATCAAAATAAAACTATTTTTAAAAGAAACTTTATAAAAGACATTACCTTTGGGCATAGTTCTAAACCAATGTCTTTTCCAAAGAGAAATGTGTTTACAGAGCGTTGAGCAACTTTGAGTGGGTTGAGAATGAAACTGTCCTTGCTGCCTTAGTGTACATTGGGGGAGGCAGAGTTAGAATCATTGGCACATGTGGAATAAAACTGATGCTCATATGAAAACATATATGGGACATGAATAACAATACTTTTATTGAACAAAATAGCAGGAATCTTGGTTGGTATAATTTATCTATCATGATAACTTGTTGATTCACCCTGTATATTTTTTCTCCTTGTGAATGCTTGGCCTGTTACAGAGCAGGTTGGAAAAATAAGGGGGTTACGAAACATGTTTCCATCCTTCAAGTATTTCCTTGCACACATTCTGAGAGGCAGGACAAATAATAAAAAAATATAAGGAATGTGTTACTTTTTGTTTTATTAAAAACTCGTGCTTAATAATTACACTATATTAACATTCAGAGATCAGGCCAGTGGGCTTGCCAACTGAGCTGTAATTCCTCCAGCTTGCTTTATTCAAGACTGCAGTGGTACTTCCTTCAATGCACATCCTTAAAAACTGCCCTAGTGGCGAAATAATCTTCTACCCAGAACAGTCTTTTTTATTCCTCTAACTGAGTCATCAATGGAAGTTTTGCCCAGGAGAATGAAAGGTACCATGGCTGCATAAGCGCGCGCGCGCGCGCGCACACACACACACACACACACACACACACACACACACACACACACACCCTGGGACCCTCAATCCCCACACCCCAACATCCTCACTCTTCTACCTTCTCTGCTTCAATCATACTGAACTCCCTGCTGTCCTCCAGTGCTTGGGAGTCTTTCTACTTAACTTAGAACCTTTGTGATTTTCGTTACCTTCTCTTGCATTGCTCTTCTGCAGATATTCATAGCTAACTTCCTCACCTCCTTATGCCTTTGCTCCTCTGTCACCTTCTCAGTGAGGTCTACCCTGACCACAGCATTTAAAATTGCAAAGTCTACTACCCCATCTTGTGTCACTCTTGATCCCCCTTGCTCTGCTTTTTTTCATAGCACTTGTCACTTTCTGACATGTTATATAATGCACTTACTCATTTTTTTCTTGTTTATTGCCTGTTTCCCCTCACTAGAATATAATGCAGAAATTTTGCCTTTTTTTTTACTGTTCCTTGTCATTGAGACCTACTAATATATCCATTAATAACATTCAAAAATTATTTGTTGAATAAATGAATGAAAACATTATGTGCCTGTAAGATATGACATTTGTGTTTTCGCTCTTAAAAGTACATAAAAAGATAAATCAATAAATTGAATTTTATGCATATATTTCGTATAGAACAAAATGACAACATTTCAAGGAGAATGAGTTAAGACTTACCTAAGACAATGTCAAGTTAGTCTTTCTGAAAGTAATCATATGCCAGATTCAATTACATAGTTTTATCAGTAGATCGTAGGGCTTTCTTCTTCTTTCAGGAATGATAAAGGTGAAGATATAGGTGTATATATACATATACGCACACACATATCCTGTACATGTAAGTATACTTTAAAGTCTTTAAAGTATTAGCTAAATATAAGAAAGATGGAAATGTGGCTCTCTTTTACATCTTTCTAGTTTATTATTATTTGCTGGGAGACTATTTCTACATAATTTTATTTTTGAGGTAGTAATGAAATAAAGATTTTGTAAGATCATAAAAATCTATTGAGTTCATGTAGCTTATTCCATAGCCAGTGAATGACAAGAGAATCAAAGGCCAATTGAAGGTCATTCAAAGTAGTAAATAGGTTATATTTTCATACAATAAAATGGTAGTGTAGAGCAATAATTAATAGCAGCATACCACTCTCTGAAACCTGCCTTTTTGTCAAATAAATATGTGGATTTGAGGGATGTTAATCTGTAATTTCCTAAGCAGGAAACAAGCATACATTTTTAAGGAAAAACTCAGAGAAATGAGTTTATTATTTTGAGAGAATGATACCCTTTTTGAAAATCTAAAAGAGATCCTTCCATTCCCCAGTTGACATAAAGGAGCTCCAAGCTCGAGGAAAGAAGGAAAGATGTTGGGCGAAAAAGACATAGACATGGTTGTACGTGCCTTACTCAAAATGAACTGGACCCAAGTTACATTATGGTAAGCACCTCTCCACTGCGTGCGGAAAATTCAGGAAGAGAACCATCAAAATAAGAACACAAGATCTCATTCTTACCAATAGCCTTAACCTTGCCAATACATACATTTTGATTCTGCAGCGTTAGAAAAGATAGAAACTATTTTAACGGAAATACTATGATTTTCTCAAAATTACAAAACCATTAAGGCTGTGATGGTTGAATTAACCCCACATTTTAGGCTGGTGTCTGATTTAATCACGGGGGTAAGAAGGACTTGGCCAGGTTAAATGACCTAAGCATTTGTGATCTCCCTCCAAGGGTCTGCAATCTCTTTACTGTGTCAGCCAGCCCCTCCCCTCCTCATTGCCCCTGATCGTTTAACTGCTACTCAAGTAGTGAAAGAACAGAGAGCGGATGCTAGAATATGCATATTAGAGAAAAATTTTGGAAAAGAAAAAAGATCGATAAAGTATTTTGTTGAGCCTTTATTTCTTGCCAAACATTATTCTAGGCTTTTTTGGGTCTTGGCTTGGTAGCTGAAAGTAAGGAAGACTTTACAATTTCTCTATTCTGAGATTAACCGCCCTGGGAGCAGGGATGGCAGGAACCCTCGCAAGAATTGTTTTATCTCTCAGTAATGCTATAACAATACACATATAGTTTGATTAAATAAGTGACTTCTTTATTCACTAAAAGAGAGGTATTGTAAAAGTGAATCAGAAGTTCAAAAATTTGGTTTCATAAATTATTTTTTTATTTCAAAATATTACTTAAGGGGTATAAGTGTTGTTACATGGATACCTTGAATAATGCTTAAGTCAGGGCTGTTAGTGTGTCCGTCACCAGGTAATGTGTTCGTTGTACCCAATAGGTAAGTTTTTATTGCACAATCCCTGCCCGCTCCCGGTTTCTTGGTTTCTTGTGTCCTTTTTTTTTTTTTTTTTTTGGCTTTTTAAAAAATTTCATCATATTATGGGGGTACAAATGTTTAAGCTACATATATTGCATTTGCCCAACCAGAGTCAGAGCTTCAAGAGTGTCCATCCCCCAGATGGTGTGCACCGCACCCATTAGGTGTGAATATATCCTTTCCTTCCTCCCCCCTCCCACCTGACACCAGATGAACTTTTCTACTATATGTGCACATAAGTGTTGATCCATTAATACCAATCTGATGGTGAGTACATGTGGTGCTTGTTTTTCCATTCTTGTGAAACTTCACTTAATAGATGGGCTCCAGCTCTATCCAGGATAATACAAGAGGTGCTAGATCACCATTGTTTTTCGTGGCCGAGTATTGCTTTGTGCCTGTGTGCACCCATTGTTTAGCTCCCACTTACAAGTCAGAACATAGGTTTGGTTTTCCATTCCTGAGATACTTCTCTTAGGATAATGATCTTCTATTCCACCCAAGTTGCTGCAAATGACATTATTTCATTCCTTTCTATGATTTAGTAGTACTCCATGGTATGTGTACTACATTTTCTTTATCCACTCATTGATTGATGAGCACTTAGGTTGATTCCACAATTTTGCTATTGGGAATTGAGCTGCAATAAACATTTGAGTGCAGGTGTCTTTTTGGTAAAATGACTTCATTTCCTTTGGGTAGATACCCAGTAGGAGGATTGCTGGATCGAATGGTAGTTCTACATTTATTTCTCTGAGCAATCTCCATACTATTTTCCATAGAGGCTGTACTAATTTGCAGTCCCATCAGCAGTGTATAAGTGTTCCTTTCTCTCTGCATCCACACCAGCATCTATTGTTTTTTTTGACTTTTCAATAATGGCCATTCTGATAGGGGTAAGGTGGTATCTCATTGTAGTTTTAATTTGCTTTTCCCTGATGATTAGTGATGTTGAGCATCACTTCATATGTTTGCTGGCCCTTTGTCTATCTTTTTTGGAAAAATATCTGTGTTTTTGGTACACTTTTTGATGAGGTTATTTATATATTTCTTACTGATTTGTTTGAGTTCTTTGTAGATTCTGGATATTAGACTTTATACATCCATGTATAGTTTGCAAATATTTTCTGTTCTGCAGGTTGTCTATTCACTCTTAATTATTTCCTTCTCTGTGCAGAGGTTTTTAATTTAATTGTCCCATTTATTTGTTTATTTTTGTTGTTGCTGTATTTGCCTTTGGGATCTTAATCATAAATTCTTTGCCTAGGCTGATGTCTAGATGAGTTTTTCCTGTGTTTTCTTCTAGAATTTTTGTGGTTTCATGCCTTACATTTAAGCCTTTTATTTATCTTGAATTAAGTTTTTTATATGGTGAGAGATAGGGGTCCTATTTCATTCTTCTGCATGTGACTATAGAATTTTCCCAGCATTATTGACTAAATAGAGCTTCCTCTCTCCAGTGTATACTGTTGTCCGCTTTGTCAAAGATCATTTAGTTGTAGGTAGATGGTTTTATTTCTGGGTTCTCTATTCTGTTCTGCTGGTGTATATCTCTATTTTTATACTAGTACCACAGTATTTTGGATATTATAGCCTTGTAGTATAATTTGAAGTCAGGTAATGGGATGCCTCCAGATTTCTTCTCTTTGCTTAGGATTGCTTTGGCTATTTGGGCTCTTTTTGGTTCCAAATGAAGTTTAGGATTATTTTTTTCTAGATCTGCGAAATGTAACTTTGATATTTTGGTGGATATTATGTTGAATCTGTAAATCACTTTGGGCAGTATGGACATTTTAATGATGTTGAGTTTACCAATCCATAAGCAAGGGATGTTTTTCCATTTGCTTGTGTCATCTATGGTTTCTTTCATCAGTGTTTTATATTAATAGTTCTCCTTATAGAGATTTTTTACCCCCTAGTTAAATATATTCTAATGTATTTTATTTTCTTTATAGCTATTGTGAACAGTATTGATTCCTTTATTTGACTCCCAGGTTGACTGTTGTTAGTACATAGAAATGCTACTGATTTGTGTACATTGATTTTTGTAACCTAAGACTTTGTTGATTTTTTGTTTCAAATCAATTTCAAGAGTCTTTTGGTGGAGTCTTTAGGGATTTCTAGATTTAAGATCATATCATCAACAAACAGGGACAGTTCAACCTCATCTTTCCCTACTTAGATGGCCTGTATTTCTTTTTCTTGCCTGATTGCTCTGGCTAGGACCAACAATATGATGTGTTTTTTTTTCTCATTTTTCAAATTTTGGAATATTATGGGAGTACAAATGTTTTGGTTACATGGATTGCTTTTATATTGTTTGAGTCAAAGTTATGTGTGCCTATCACCCAGATAATATACTTTGTACCCATTAGGCATGATTTCTCCATCTCCTCCTCCCCCTTCTCACCTACATGATTTCTGTTGAGTTTTACTTCCATCTGGGCACATGAGTGCTGTTTGATTCTTTCTAATAGTGAGTACATGTAGTGTTTGTTTTTCCATTCTTGTGATACTTCACTTAGAATAATGGTCTCCAGTTCTATCCAGGTTAATAGAAGAGGTATTAGTTCACCATTTTTTTATGGTTGAGGAGTGCTCTATGGTATACATAGACCACATTTTATTAATCCACTCAGGTATTGACAGGCATGTGGGTTGTTTCCACATCTTTATAATTGAGAATTGTGCTATAATTAACCTTCTAGTACAAGTGCCTTTTTTATAAAATGACTCTTTTTCCTTTGGGGAAATACCCAATAGTGGGATTGCTGGATCAAATGATAGGTCTACTTTTAGTTCTTTGAGGAATCTCCACACTATTTTCCATAGACATTGCACAAATTCGTAGTCTCACTAACAGTGTAGAAGTGTTCCTTTTTTTCCACATTCATACCAGCATCTATTGTTTTGGGACTTTTTGATAAAAGCCGTTCTCACTGGGATTAGGTAATATCACATTGTGGTTTTGATTTGCATTTCTCTGGTGATTAGTGATGTTGAGCATTTTTGCATATGTTTATTGGCTATTAGTCTATCTTTTTTTGAAAAGCTTCTGTTCATGTCTTTTGCCCACATTTTAATAGGGTTTTTTGATTTTTTCTTGCTGATTTGCTTGAGTTCTTTGTAGATTCTTGTTATTAGCCCTTTATCAGATGTATAGCATGTGGATATTTTCCCCCATTCTGTAGGTTGTCTATTCACTCTGTTAATTGTTTGCTTTGCTATACAGAAGTTGTTAATTTAATCAAGTCCCATTTATTTATTTTTGTTATTGCTTTGATTGCCCTTGGGTTCCTCTTCATAAATTCTTTGCCTAGGCCTATATCTAGAAAAAATTTTCCAACATTTTCTTCTACCATTCTAATGGCTTCATGTCTTAAGTTCAAGTCTGTTATCCATCTTGAATTAATTTTACTGAGTGGTAAGAGGTATAGATTCTGTTTCAATCTTCTACATATGGCTATCCAGTTTTCCCAGGAGCATTTATTGAATACGGATTCTTTTCCCCAGAGTATATTGTCTGTTTTGTCAAAGATAAGATGGTAATACATGGATAATTTTATATCTGGGTTCTCTGTTCTGTTGCATTGGTCTATGTCCCTATTTTCTGCCATTACCATGCTGTTTTGGTAACAGTAGCCTTGTAGTATAGCTTAAAGTCTGGTAAGGTGATGCCTCCATATTTGTTCCTTTTGATTAAGGTTGCTTTGGTTATTCAGGCTCCTTTCAGTTTCCAAATGAAACATAAAATTATTTTTTTATTGATCTGAAAAAAATGATGTTGGTATTTTGATGGGGATTGTATTGAATCTGTAGATCACTTTGGGTACTATAGACATTTTAACAATATTAATTCTGCCAATCCTTGATCATGATGTGTTTTCTCATTTGTTTGCATCATCTGCAATTTCCTTCCTCAGCAATTTGTAGTTCTCTTTATAGAGATCTTTCACCTTCTTGGTTAAATATATTCCTAGGTATTTTATTTTCTTTGTCACTATTGTAAAAGATATTGTGTCTTTGATTTGATTCTCAGCTTAACAGTTATTGTTGTATAGGAATACTACTGTTCTGTGTACATTGATTTTGTATCCTGAGACTTTGCTGAATTTATTTATCAATTCTAGGAGTGTCTTGGCAGAGTTTTTGGGGTTTTCTACATATAAGATCATATCATCATCAAAGAGCAATAGTTGGACCTCCTCTTTCCAATTTGGATACCCTTAATTTCCTTCTCTGGCTATAACTTCCAGCATTATGTTGAATGGAAGTGGTGACAGTGGGCATCCTTGTTTTGTTCCAGTTCTAAGTGGGAATGCATTCAACTTTTCTACATTTAGCATGATTTTGGTTGTGGGTTTGTCATATATGGCTTTTACAATTTTTAGATAGGTACCATCTATGCCTATTTTGTTAAAACTTTTTATCATAAAGGGGTGTTGAATTTTGCTGAATGTTTTTTCTGTATCTATTGAGATGATCATATGATCTTTGTTTTTACTTCTGTTTATGTGGTGAATCACAGTTATGGATTTATGTGTGTTGAACCATCCTTGCATCCCTCAGATGAAGCGCACTTGGTCTTGGTGGATTATTATTATTATTTTTTGATGTGCTGCTGAATTCTGTTTGCTAGAATTTTATTGATGATTATTGCACCTATATTCATATGAGATATTGGTCTATAGTTTTATTTTTTGTTGTTGTTGTGTCCTTTCCTGGCTTTGGTATCAAGGTGATACTGGCTTCATAGAGTGAGTTGGGGAGGATTCCTTCCTTCTTGATGTTATAAAATAATTTCTGCAGTATGGGAGCAGTATGGGTATGAATTCTTCTTAGTAGGTCTCATAAAATATGGCTATGAACCATTGCTGCTTGGTCTGTTCAGCAGTTTGGTTTCATCCTGTTGAGCCTTGGGAAGTTGTCTGTTTTTAGAAATTTGCCTAAATCATCAACATTTTTGACTTTATGTGCACAGAGGTTTTTATAGTATTCACAGATAATGTTGTATTTCTGTGGTATCAGTTGTCATATATCCTTTTTCATTTCTGATTGAGATTATTTGGTTCCTTTCTTTTTTGTTTCTGGTTAATCAATCAGAGAGGCCTATCAACTTTGTCTATCTTTTCAAAGAACAACTTTTTGTTTTTATTAATCTTCTGTATTTTTTTGTTTGTTTTTAATTTCATTTAGCTCTGCTCTGACCTTATTTATTTTCTTCTGCTGGGCTTGGGATTGGTTTGCTCTTCCTTTTATAGTTCCTTGACACAATTCATTAGATTGTTGATTTATGATTTTTCTGTCTTTTCAATGTAGGCATTTAAGGCTGTGAATTTTTCCCTTAGGACTACTTTTGCTAAATTGAACAGATTTTGAATACCTGTGTCCCTTTTGTTATTTAGTTTGAGTAAAATTTTTATTTCCACCTTAATTCCCTCCTTGACCCAATAATTATTCAGCAGTAGGTTGTTTAACTTCCATTACTGTGTGTAGAATTGAGTATTTCTCTTGGAGTTGATTTCTAATTTTATTCCACCATGGTCTGAGAAGATGAATGATATAATTTTTATTTTTTTGAATTTGTTGAGACTTGTTTTGTGGCCTAAGATATGATCAATCTTAGAGAATATTCCATGTGCTGATGAGAAGAATGTATACTCAGTCATTTTTGGGTAGAATGTTCTGTAAGTATCTGTTAGGCCCATTTGCTCTAGAGTCTGGTTTATGTCCAGTGTTTCTTTATTTATTTTCTCCTTGGAGGATCTGTCCAGTTCTGTCAGTGGGGTGTTGAAGTCCTCAGCAATTACAATGCTGCTGTTTATCACTTTGTTTATATCTAGTAGGATTTGCTTTATAAATCTGGGTGAACCTGTATTAGGTGTATAAATATTTAGGATTGTTATGTCTTCTTGTTGAATTGCTCCCTTTACCATTATGTAATAACCATATTCATCTTTCTTTACTACTGTTGATTTGAAGTCTATGTTATCTGATATGAGAATGGTTATACTTGCTTCCTTTGATTTCCATTTTCGATGGAATACTTTTTCACATCCCTTCACCTTAAGTCCAGATGAGTCCTTGTGGGTTAGATGTGTTTCCTGTAGACAGCAGATACTTGGCTTACATGTTTTGTTTTTTTTTTTTTCAAATCTATTCAGCCAGTCTATGTCTCTTGAGTGGGGAATTCAAGCTGTTCCCATTTCTTGAAAGAATTGGTAAGTGGGATGCATTTCTGTTCATCCTCTTTTGTAGAACCTTATTGTTTTGTTTAAATTCTTGAGCTATTATTATGTACGGGCTTTGAGCTTTAGCTTTGGGTGATTTTACAGTGGTGGGTGTCTGTTGTGCTGAATGATGTATAATGCAAATCTGAATATTTCCTGTAGGGCAGGTATAGTCTTGACAAATTCTTTCAGGGTTGGTTTGTCTGAAATGTCTTTATTTCACCTTCATATAAAGAAAACTTAGTTTTTCAGGATACAAAATTCTAGGCTAGCCACTACTCTGTTTAAGAAGACTGAGGATCGGGCCCCAGTCCTTTTTGGCTTATAAGGTCTCAGTCAAGAAGTCTGCAGTTAGCCTGAAGGGTTTTCTTTTGTAAATTATCTGATGTTTTTACCTTACAGTTTTTAGAATTCATCCTTCATATTAACTTTGGCCTCTCTGATGACTATGTGTCATGGTGATTGACTCTTTCTGACGAATTTCCCAGGAATTTGTTGAGATTATTATACCTGGAAATCTAAATTTCTAGAAAGACTGGATAAGTTTTCCTCAATTATTCCCTGAAATAGGTTTTCCAATCATTGTGTGTTCTCTTCTTCACCCCAGGGATGCTTATGATTCTTATGTTTGGTCTTTTTACATAATCCCATAGTTCTTGTAGGCTTTGCTCATTCCTCTCATTTCTCTTCTTTGTCTTTGACTGACTTGTTTAATTAGAAGGTGTTGTCTTCAAGCTCTGAAATTCTTCTGCCTGGTCTAGTCCATTCTTAAAACTTTCCACTGTGTTTTGTATTAATAATTCCTTGAGGCTGGGTGTGGTAGCTCACGCCTGTAATCCTAGCACTCTGGGAAGCCGAGGTGGGCGGATCATTTGAGCTCAGGGCTTCGAGACCAGCTTGAGCAGGAGCGAGACCCCATCTCTACTAAAAAAATAGAAAGAAATTAGCTGGACAACTAAAAAAAAAAAAAAATATATATATATATATATATATATATATATATATATATATATATATATATATATATATATAAAATTAGCCGGGCATGGTGGCGCCTGCCTGTAGTCCCAGCTACTTGGGAGGCTGAGGCAGAAGGATTGCTTGAGCCAAGGAATTTGAGGTTGCTGTGAGCTAGGCTGACGCCACGGCACTCACTCTAGCCCGGGGAACAAAGTGAGACTCTGTCTCAAAAAAAAAAAAAAAAAAATTCCTTGAGTGAAGTTTTTATTTCCAGAAGTTCTATTTGATTTTTTTGTGAATAATTCAATTTATTCAGTGAATTTTTTATTCATTTCTTGTATTGTTCTTATGGTTT
>RJWJ010001285.1:0-140044 GCA_004363605.1 Indri indri
GAATCAGAGTCGTCATCGTTACCACCATTAACATTTTGGCCATTCACTGGGTGCGACACTCTGCATTAGGCCTGCAGCTACCACTGCCATCAACAGTATCCCAAGCCCCACAATCAGTCTCATAACTTCTTAAATAAAACATGATTCTACTTTAACCAACAGAGAAAGTTTAGGCTACACCATTACTTTTAAAGCCATTTTCCTGACAAACGTGCATTACAGATTTATTTAAATCCTGCCATACAAACAGCTCACAAATGAACATGAACTTGCTTAAATATCAAGGGTTTTGGCTGAATTTCAAAAATGTGCAATGGGTATGGAAAAAAACAGTGACACTATACAGTGATTCTGAGAGCAGTGAAGGCATGCTCCAGCAAATTCTTTTGCCATAGGACAAATAAATCATTAACAATATCAATACCTAATCATTAAAAATAAAATGCCTCTCTCCATTAGGTTTGCTTCTTTGGAATATAATCTGATCCCTTTAGAAAATCACACCATGCCCTTGTCTAACAAGGACATGTATAATGCCTGTTTTGTTTCAGTTCTCATTACAAAGGCTACTATTGTCAAACACATAATATAATTCCTACCAGAGGACTTAAGAAATAAGATTTAAAACAAGCCAGGGACTTAGTCATCAAGATCAGATTTGCCAATGTCCAAAAAATTAATCAGTTCATCCTACACTACAAGAAGAACACCAGTACTAACTCATGAATTATGGAGCAGTTAGTCTGACTCTCAAACTTGAAAGTTTCTGGGGCAATTCATTAAGAAAAAGATCAATTTGTAAAATCCTGGAGGTTATTAAGTTGTTTAGAAGCAGCCCAGAAAATTTGTCATGTCAAACCAATTCCACTTTCTTCCTCAGCCAGGAGGCGGGGGGCAACAAGAAGGATGTGAAGGAGGCGGCTTTCGCTGTTCCTAATAAGGCTTTGGATAAATCACATATTGACCACCAAGTACTACGTTGTTTGGTTAAATTCAGGGGCAACCAAACCACAGAAAGTGATACAATAACAAAATAAGAAAATCAATCCTTTACCCTATATTTATTGAGTCTTTGGTATATTCAAGGCAGCCTGCTAGGCAACGTGTGGGGGCCAGAGAAAATCAGACAGCTACCTACACTCAAGACTAGAGCAGAAAGGCAGCATCCATCAACATCTTTAATACTAGATAGAAAGCTCTGAAGTTATTTAGTCATTACAGAATACGTGTTAAAGTCATGGGCCCTGGAACCGGACTGCCTAGGTTTGAATCCTGGATCTGCTATTTACTAACAGCACGAACTTGAGGAATTTATGTGACTGCCATGCCTTCATTTTCTCATCTATAAAATAATGCTGATTATGGCTTATATACCTCATAGGGTATGGTTAGTGTTAAACGAGTTAACGCATGTAAAATACAGAGAATAGTGTGGGAAGTTTAAGAAAAAAGACATTACTTCCCATGGTGTGTAGGTTTGAAAGGGAGGAGGAAGAGGAGGATGAATGAGCAAGAGAAATCAGAAAGATATGCCGAAGATCAGCATTTAAGCTGATTGAAATAGGCAGGACTGGAGCATCCAGAGACTGCAATGACAGAAAAGGCCATGGTTTATATGAGAAACACTGTGTTAGTTCGGTAATAACCAATACACTAACGTGCAAAATAGATTTCTGTCATATTATTGAATGGCACAATTTTGCCACAACGTAATGTGCATAAAAGGCAGAAATGAGAGAGAAGGAATTGGGACTCATCTACCCGGACATCATTATTAGGGCCAGGAAATCAGACAGAATCACAAAGAGGAAGACGGTAGAGAAATAGAAGGGGTACAGTGAGCAGCTCAAAAAAAAAAAAAAATGAGTATAGAGGAAAACACACACACATAAGGCAGGAAGGTGGAAATTAAAGTAGGAAGATTATTTCCACTTCAATTCTATACTTATTCATTTTGCTTTGTTTAATTATAAACATGCCTGGTTTCTCTCGAAAATAACAGATATCCATCCAAACTAGCATAAGCCAAAAAAGGGAATGGATTCTAAGAAAAGAACTGTAATGCAATGAATGCACCGGCAAGAAGTCCTGCCGGGCTGCGTGAGAAGGTGGGGCGCTGTCAGGCGCCAGGGTGCTCGGATTACTCTCTCTGCATACTCCCCTTTTCTTCTCTCTCTCCCAGGGCTACAGGGCAGTCTCCAAAGAAGGAGTATGTGGGCGGGGCAGTCACCCCCAAGGGTTCTGTAAGGTCTTTCGCTCAGCTCTCCCCAACCCACATGGACCAGTGCCTCCTACAAAGCGGGACAGCCAGTGGGAGACAGGAATTGTCGCTGGAGAGGATTCCTGCAAGATTCGACCTCACCTTGCTCAGACGCCCCACCGCCCCACTGTACCTAGAAATAAACTTGGCATAAATCGCCTCTTCAATAAATGTTGAGAGACTTAACAATTTATGTGACAGCCTCCTCAGTTTATCTTAATTCCTGGCATATTATCTTTAAATAAGATCGTTTTCTTTCTTCTCTATGAGAAATGTCTGTTTCAATAGGTAGTTTACTAGAGCAAGGCAGGGAAACCAATGCCTGCTTTATGAACCGCAGACAGCCAGTTTCTTCAGTAAGTGTGCCCCTAAGGCAGAGGGACCCTCCACTCCAGGCTCTCTCTCCCGATTCCACTCCTCGAAAGTATAATGTTTCAACCCCTTACTCTTTTCACATATTCCATATGAGAGGCTGTGATAACATCTTTTCAATACCCCCGTCAGATGCTATGCTCAGATCTTAAAGAAAAGCAACCTCGCCCAACTAGCAAGTCACCTCCATTGCCACAGCAATACGTGTCGCTCACGCCGCCTGAAGAACCGACTGAGGAAATACCAAGCAGTGGCCTCCGCTACCGTCAGGTGTCAACAGTCACCGTCTGCACAACCAGCCAAGCTCTTGTCAAAGAATCCACACGAGCAGGCTGCTTCACCTGCGCTGTGCGATTACAAACAGCTAATATTTAAATGTGCCTGGTTTCCCTGCAGGGAGGGAGAGAATCTGAATCACTAAGCCTTAAAAGCAACACAAAGCAAATTCTCACAAAATACATGAGGTTCCGCCATGCCAGTTCTTTGCACAAACCTTTAAGGTGCGCCGTGTATCTGAGCCCAAACACTCTTCGTCCCTGTGTGCTTTGCTCTCCCAAGGTATCCCACGTACATACAGTATCCCCAAATTCAAACGAAGCTGAAATCCTACAGAGAGTTGTATCTTTCCTTAAACTGTTCTCTCCAACTTCAAATCTCCTGGGAAAGGTATATGCTGATATGCTGAGGTACGACTTCAGCGAATTGAAAACTGGTCTGGAATTTTTCTGAGCTTTGTCCTGCCCTTTGCAATAATCAGCCTCTCTGTTGACAGTTCCTTCTTCAACAATGGTCTACAGCTAGTGAGACTCCTTATTCTATGTACTTTGCTGTCTAGAGCCCTATTAACCTTAGATTTATTAGCTTTTTTTGTCAACCACTTACACTGCCAGCCTCCCAAGAGGAGAACACATCACAAAGCAAAGAAACTCTAAGAGACACATACATAGAAAAATATCTCAAATAGCAAACATTTACTGAAAGCAGGAAAGTCAGATGATAGCACTTGAATAACCCTTCTCCCCAACAAGCACATTCTATAGATACACTAGTGGAAGTTGTGCAAATAAATCTCATTATGCTACCGAAGTGCAGAATTATTGTCTCTCTGAGAGTACTGAGATGAAGCCGAGAATCTTCACAAATTTACTGGGCTGGCTCCAGACACATGCTAGATTATATTTATCAAAATGAATGGATTTTAAAGTGAGTCCAAAATAGATTCTTTCAAAAATCTAAGACTTTGCCTCAGAGGGGCTTCTTTTTTTCCCTTCTGTCCTTTCTCTGGCTTCCAGCGAGGGGAATAGAAGGGAATTGTTATTAAAACAAAGAGAAAAAGGTAATTTGACTTAAGTTACTGAGCCAAAGAGCTGCCAGATGTCGACAGAGCCAGGAGAGGTTACTAGCAGCTAGGGACCAGAAACAGAAATTAGAGCAAATATATCTATAGACAATGTCTGAAAAGGACATTCAGTTCCAAATACAGAGTGATTTCGAGATCCCTAGATGGAACCTCTCTTGGCTGACCAGGCCGGGCAGCTGCCTATTTGGTTAGTTCCAAAGACATATTCCTCATGAGTTTTCCTCATAAGTGTCATGTTCCAAATTATTCCACTTCAATATATCAACCTGATATATGTGGCTCAGTTTAACCATAAGACTAACCAAAAGAGATGTAAGTGAATACAACTTCCCCCTGGATTCATTTTTCACCCAGGTCACATACAAGGTGTTTACACACACACACACACACACACACACACACACACACACACACACACACAGAAGTACTCTTTATAGCTAACATTTCTTGAATGCTTAATATGTGCCTGACACTGTTTGATCTCATTTAACTTTTCTCTCTCTAAGTTTTATCTTATTTAATTCTCAACAGTCCTATGATAGGTAACATTGTTGGCCCCATTTTACAGATCAAGTAAATAATGCAGACAGGATAAAGAACTTGCCCAAGGTCATACAGTAAGTGATGGAGAACGTAGGAAAACAATGTTCTAGCTTCAGGGACTCATTGCAGTTGCCTTCCTAAAATAGTACTTACAATGAAAAGTGTGCTAGGTATCACAATGTGTATGGTAAGAAAGCAAAGTTTCAAAGTTATTATAATAGCTTCTGTGCATTTGTAGAAAGACAAAATATATAGTTAATTAACTGCAAGTTATTTGTTCATATACTTTTTATCATCTAGATTTATACTGTATGATGTGAAAGACACCAGACACATGTGGCTGTTGAGTACTTGAAACGTGATTAATCCAAACTGAGATGTGTTGTAAGTGTAAAATACACACTGAATTTCAAAGACTGAATACCAAAAACAAGACTATAAAACATCTCATTAATAATTTTTATATTGGTGATATGTTAAAATGATAAATTTTTGGTACGTTGAGTTAAACAAAATATAATATTAAAATTAATTACATCCATTTCTGATTGCTTTTAAAAATGTGGCTACTGGAAAATTTTTAATTACATTCATGGTTCATGTTGTATTTCTAATGGACAGCACTGATCTAGGTAAATAAGGACATAAATAAAGTCTGTCTCCAATTCAACACATAATCTTGAAAGGTTGAGGGCTTTGTGAACTATTTTATACTCACATCATTAATATTATTGCACCTCAATAACACTTTATTTCTAATAGGATTTCCAAAATCCAGTTACAAACTATCTTTATTTGCAGACAATATCATCTTTACATAGAAAATACTAAGGAATTTTAAAAAAAAGCTAATAAGTAATAAAAAAAAAGCTTACAAGTTCATGGGATATAAGGTTAATATACACTGTTAATTAAATTTTCAAGTATTAACAGAAAATAATTGAAAAGCAAAATTAAAAATGATTCATTCTATTTAAAATAGCACCAAGACGTATAAAATACTTAGTAACAAATTTAATAAAAGATGTGCAAAATTATATGTCATTTCTCAAAGAAAGAAAAGAAGACCTACATAAATGGAGAGATATACCATGTTTAAGGATTGTAAGACTAAATATTATTAAGATGTCAATTTTTCTGAAATTGATCAACATGATTCAATTGAATTAAATTGATTCAACACAATTTCAATAAAAATCCCAATGAGTTTTTCAAGCATAAATCACAAAGTTGATTCTTAAATTTATGTGAAATGAGCTTATCATAGTTATAATAACCTTGAAAAAAAAAGGAGAAAAAATTTGGAGCCTCACTGCCTGATTTCAAAATTTACTATAAAAAGTGTAGTATTGCATAAAGACTTTTAAAAGATCAATGAAACAGAATAGAAAGTCCACATATATAATCAAATATATGGATAGTTTACAAATGCCCCACAGAAATTCAATGGGAAAAGGATAATCTTTTCAAAAAATGGTGGAGTATTTACATGGGGGAAAATAAACCTTGGCTTTCACCTCACAGACAAAATAACTTTAACTGGGACATAGGCCTAAAAGCAAAAACTAAAACTCTAAAGCTTCTAGAGGAAAACAGAATGTTTCCTTTGTGACTCATGGAGGCAAAGCTTTCATAAAGATGAAACAAAAAGCACCAATCGAAAGGAAAAAATTAGCAATTGACTTCATCAAAATGAGTAACTTCAGCGCATCAAAAGACAGGGTTAAGAAATGAAAATGCAAGCTACAGTCAGGAGAAAATATTCACAGTGCATACATCTGACAACAAACTTGTATGGAATTATATATAATTCTGCTAAGAATTATACCAGATTGTTTATAGCAGCTTTATTCATAAGAGCCAAAAGCTGAAACAACCTGAATGTCCATCAACATTTGAATGGATAAACAAATTGTGGTATATTCGTACAATGAAATAACGCTCAGCAATCAAAAGGAATGAACTACTGATAGAATAATATGAATGAATCTAAAAAACCTCAGACTGAGTGAAAGAAGCAAGACATAAAAGAGTACATACTCTATCAGTTCATTTACGTGAAGCGTAAGAGCAAGGAAAAGCAATCTTTCATGATAGAATTAGAGCAGTGATCTCACATGTGGGGCATGGGCTCAGTGGTAAAGAACATAAGGGAACTTTCTGGGGTGATGGAAATGTCCTACAGTTTGACTACAGTTGTGGTTACGCAGGTCTATGTATTTATCAAAACTCATTGAATTGCTCACTTCCTGCACTGTATATACACTTTTTTAAAATAAAAAAATCTATTTACATTGCTCAAACTTATACACAATTCTCATTAAATATTTAGTTTATAATATAATGAAAGTCATCACAGAATGTGTGCTACACAAAGGCAGGGATGTTTGTTTGTTTTGTTTACTGCTAAATCCCCAATGCCTGGCCCTCAGTAGGCACTCAATAAATATTTATTAATAAACAAGTCATGGAACACATTACTATTGTCAGCTAAAGATCTTAACACCAAATTACATACATCATTATGTTTCCAGTTATATATATGTGTAGATATATCTTAGGAAACTACTTCAGAAAGAAATATTTTAAAGGAAATATCATATATGAGAATAATTGTGTTGGTCATATAGTTATATATATATAAGTTCTGAGGTTTCATACATGGTTAGTTCTGGGGGTGGGGGATAAAGGAAAAGAAGGAAGAAAAAAGGCTTGTCTCTGAAGGAAAAATAAAAATTATTTGACCTATGCAGGTCATTTATATATTTTTATTTACCAAGCATACTAATAGATCTTTTTATGTTCTTTCTTATTTTTTACAAAAGAATCTAGTTTTGAACAGGTTTAAAAGTAATGGCCATGAATATTCTATTATATGCAGACTTATTTGTGAATACACACACACACACACACACACACACACACACACACACACAGCGTACATGTAATTTGATCTCCGTAGTTCTATGAGAGAAGCTATTTCTGATTGGGTGACTCTGCCTCAGTGGTTGCTAGGTAATGAGCTTTTGGAATAAATGCATTTCCTACCTCCAAATCAATAATTGTACAATGTTAATTTAGAACGTGATCTCCATGGTCACCAACAATTACCATGAGAATTTGCTTTTCACGAAACAGCATTTGCACAAAACTTGTCCCTGCCAATGTATTCTTGAGTACTTACTATATTTGACATTGGCAGCTGTACGTACCATGGCTTGCTCTTTGCTGTTGGATCTATTGATTGAAATGCCATTCATTTTGTACAGATAAAAGAAATATGGCTTAGCTGGCTTCTGTTTATTAAGATGTGGCCAAGTAGAAATTTCATTTAATTTTAAGAAGGCTTGATATCATTTTGCTTCCACCTTTGCTTCTGACAAAAAGTATTTGAAATTTGAGGAAGAATTATAACCATTCACCTGCTATTTGGTTGTTTTTTTAATAAAGGCTTTAGCTTCTACTAATTCCTCTACTAATAACCTTTATTTCCACCACAGAAATACTTTCACTATGGAAGCAAAGAAAACTATCTCGTAGGTGTGCTTTTAAAAAGAAAGCATCCGCCCTGAACAAAGACGAAAGCACGTGATGACGGTGAGTGGAAAAAAGAGGGTGGGTTTCCATAAAGCATCTCAAATCAACTGGCACCAGAGCACTTATTTGAAAGTTTTTCCATTTAAACAGAATGATTTCATAAAATAAAAAGGAGGGAAAGAAGACAAGGCTTTGGAGGTTAGTGTGGATATATCAAAATGGGTAGATATATTAGTTTGCTGGGACTACGGTAACAAATCACCGCAAACTGGGTGGCTTAAAACAGCAGAAATTTATTGTCTCACAGTTCTGGAGGCTGGAAGTCTGAGTCAAGGTGTGGGGGCAGGTCTATGATCTCTCTGAAGGCTCTAGAGGATTATCCTTCCTTGCCTCTTTCTAGCTTGTGGGGGTTGTTAGTAATGCTTGGCACACGGTTTGTGGCAATATAACTCCAATCTCTGCCTTAGTCTTTACATGGCCGCCTTCTCCCTGTGTGTGTCTGTGGCCAGATTTTCCTCTTCTTATGAAGACACCAGCCACTGGATTAGGACCCACCCTAATGCAGTATGACCTCACATTGACTTGATTATATCTGCAAAACCCTATTTCCAAATAAGATCACATTCTGAGGTTCAGAGTTGGCTTGAACTTTGGGGGAACACTATTCAACCTAGGACCTTTAGCTACTTTGGAAGATTAGATTGCATGCTGCATGAGGGCAAGGACTGCCACGGACTGATCTCTCTATCCCCAGCATCCAGCATCCGGCATGAATCTAGTACTGTGCAGATACTTAACTTGTTCAATAAGGTGCATGGATAAATAAATAAGATACTAGATAATAGCTCTTGGTGATTAAAAACACAATAAATTACAAATGTAAAAAAGAAGCAAATGGTATCTTTGAATTGAATTCTATTTTAAGCTGTTTATTTTTCTGTTTCTCTTTGAGAATAATCCCGTCAGGAGTCGAGGCTCCCACTATAACCTGGATCAGAAAGCACTAACCATGCCCCTCACCTCTCTCTGGACTTCATCCTGAACTCTGACCTCAAATAACCACGTTAAAGCATCTATGCAGACTTTTCTAGTTTAATCAAACTACGCTGCTCTTCCTCGGAGTACATGAAAATAAAATAGAGCTTCTTATAAAACAGCATTTCCAATTAAGGAAAAAGACAGAACAGTAAGCTGTCTTCATTTTATGTCATCCTCTCTTGGTTCTTTATATACAATTTTTCCAGAAGTCTAGAAAAATGTGTCAGAAAATTTTTCTCAGAATTTTCTTGCTTTGGCAAAGCTATGACAGATTATAAGGTTAGCCGTGCCATTTAAGAGAAAGAAAGACATCTCCCTGACTTTATTAAATGGAGGCAGTGACCAGAATTATCATCTTATGTTATGAAGACACCACTATACTCTGATTTTCCAAAGGTGTTAAAAGTTTGGCTTCCTAATAATGAGCCAAAAGGCTACAAAGAGAAAATATTAGGAGTCTTTGTGATGTTTATCATTTTCTCTGATGAGACACCCCGGAAATGAATCACAGCTTTAAAAGACAACCATAGGACACTAACAAAGAAGATTTACAACCACCCTACTCCCTTAAACATTTCCTTGTTCATATTTTTTTCTTGTTCCTAGAGCAGTTAAGTGGCATGCTCATGCTGACATTAACTAATCGCCTGTCAAGAAGTAAATATCTGAATTATAAATGCTTATTTATAAAGCTCCAAATTCATGCATCAGTTGATAACAACATACTGTTATTTGAGGAACAGCAATTGGACCCACTCTCCAAAAACATTTTCCCACTAACCTTATTACTGCAATCTGAAATTCTGCTATTAAATCATCGGGTATTGGGTAAGGGTTTCTCTTACTGATGAAAATGCAATTTCCCCAGAGGGCGGACCACATGAAAGACTTAATTCATAATACTCTAGTATGATCCAGAGAGGGATGATATTTTTGCAAATTTTAAAATATTACAGTCCCAATTATTATGGTTGATTTTCTTTTTTTTTTTTTTTTTAGACAGAGTCTCACTCTGTTGCCCTGGCTAGAGTGCCGTGGTGTCAGCCTGGCTCACAGCAACCTCAAACTCCTGGGCTCAAGCGATCCTTCTGCCTCAGCCTCCCAAGTAGCTGGGACTACAGGCATGCACCACCATGCCTGGCTAATTTTTTCTATATATTTTTAGTTGTTCAGCTAATTTATTTCTATTTTTAGTAGAGACGGGGTCTCGCTCTTGCTCAGGCTGGTCTTGAACTCCTGAGCTCAAACGATCCACCTGCCTCGGCCTCTCAGAGTGCTAGAATTACAGGTGTGAGCCACAGTGCTCGGCCTATGGTTGATTTTTAACCTCCTTTACCAGGGGAAGCTAGAGAAAAACACAGAACCTTGCTGAAATTCAACCAGCCATGCCAGTGGTACTCACATTTCCCTAGCGTGCTTCCTTTCCTGTTCTCCTACATGAAAACTTCTTCTCTTTCCTCAAATTCCCCACATCCCTTCCCCTCTTTTCACTCTCAGTTGATAACCTTGCATCCTACTTCATGGAGATTTGGGGAGTCCTCAGAAGCATCACATGTCCCACAGCCAGCCTCCCTACATCTGGGCCCACAGCCTCTGCCTTCCCTCTGGTCGCTGTCCATGATCCTACAGAAGGCTGGTGCTTCCCTGGGCTGCACCCCCATGCCTCTCAACAACCCAACAGTATTGCTCCAGCAATTGGCCAGTGACCTGCATCATCAATTTCTCTTCTCTATTAGTTCTTTCCTATCAGGCTACAAATAAGCTACAATTTCTTCTGTTTAAAAAAAAGAAATTTCCCTTGACCCATGATACCCTCCACTACTTACTGCTCCATTTATTGCCCCCCCATATAGAAATCATTCTTAAAGGATGTCTACACTTGCTGTCTTTACTTCCTTTCCCCCATCACCCTTGAGCACATGCCACTGAGTTTCGTCTTCACCATGCCACTGTAAAAGCCTCTGGCCGAGTTCATCAAAGACTTCTCCATATTGCTAAATCCAACAGTATATTTTCAGCCCTGTTTTTCCTCCTACCAGCTGAATTTTCTTTCTCTTTTTCTGGAAACACCTTCTTCACTTGACTCCCAGGTTGTTAATGTCTTTTGGTTCCCTTCCGATCTCACTGGCCCCTCCACAGTCTCTTTTGCTGATTTCCCCTCCTTTCTCCAACCCCTAAATATTGATGCACACCAGGAACTGGTCTTTTGATGTCTCCCAACTTATATTTCCAGCTTTGAAGTCCAAACTTGCAAATCCAACTGCCTGTTTGATATTGCTCATGGACTGTCCAATAGGCCACTCAATCTCATATCCACAGACACAGTCCTCATTGGCTTCCCCAAACTTATTCTGTCTCCAGACTTATTTATCTACATAAATGTCAACTCCATTCTTTCAGTTGCTAAGGTTAGAAACCTTGATGTTAAACTTGGGTCTTCCTTTTCTCACACCCTGCATTCCCCTTTGACAGCTATCTTCACAGGCCGCCCTTCAAAATATATTCACACTCTGACTCCTTCTCCGCCTCTGCTGCCACCATCAGGTAGGATTATTTTAATAGCCTCTTAGCTGGTCTCTTCCCCCTCCCTCATTTCCTTCACCATCTCCGGCAGCCAGAGAAATCCTTTTAAAACTGAAGTCATATCATGTCACTTCTCTGTTCCCAAATCCTCCAGTGGATCCTTGTCTCCTGCCGAATAAAAGCCAAATTCCTCAAATGTTTGCCTCTTGGCTGGTCTGCAGCACCTCTCAGAACTCCTTTCCTGTTTCTCTCCAGTTTGTTTCCTCTGCTCCATTTAAAATCATTTCTTTGCTCTTCTTCCAACATGCCAAGCACATTCTCACCTCAGGGGCTTTGGGCTTGCTGTTCCCTCTGTCTGAAACACTCTTCCCCACGTATCCACATGGCTTTATCTCCTCCTTCCTTCTAGTCTCTGTTCCTGTGTTACCTTCTTACAGAGGTCTTTCTCTGGCCACCCCATGTTAAATAGCAACCACCACCAGAATTTCCAGCACATATCACTGCTAAATATTATACACACACACACACACACACACACACACACACACACAAACACACACATTAATTTGTCCATTGTGTATCTCTTCTTCTAGAAATTGACCTTGAAGCTCCCTAGACAAGGACTCTTGATTGTTTTGTTCATTACTGTACTCCTAGAGCTGAGAACAGTGGCTTATAGTAAGTGCTCAATGTGTTTTTATTCGAATGACTAAGTGCCTACTTTTTACCAACTTCACTCTTCCCCAACAATAGCTACCCTCTTCTCTTCTCGTTTTCCTCTTAACGATGTGATAAACCAGCTCAAGGACCTGCCATCTGCAAATGATACTTAGAATTCCTCCCACAGAGAGTTCCTTGAAAACTAAACTAAAAAGTAATAGAAAGCTGTGGAAAATTTTAATATATTTATTCTAGGTTAAAATTATAATCTTTACTAGGCCTGCACAATATGATTTATTTTAGGAAAAACATTTGTGAATCAAGGCATGGGGAAAGAAAAAGAAAGCAAGAAAAAGAGGGTGGGAAGAGGATTAGGTGACTGTCACTTCTTTCTTAGTTATCTCACAGGTTATCTATGAGGACCAGATGTGTGTGCACTTTATAAACTGCACAGTACTGTAAATCCAAGTTGTTTAGTTAAAATCATGTTTTCTTGTTGCTTCATTGTTGCTGCAATTTCACAATTTACATTGTTGCTACAAATATTTACAGATTCATTTTTTAAAGTATTTCTAATATATTCTGATAACATTTTCCACCTAAATAAATAGAGTTCTATATTCTAAATCTTCCTTTCTGTAAAAAGCAAAAGAACAATGTGGTAGGCAGAGTAATGACCCCACTCAAAGATGTTCACATCCTAATCCTTGTAACCTGTAAATATGCCAGGTTACATGGCAAAGGGAAATTAAATTTGCAGATGGAATTAACATTGCCAGTCAGCAAACTTTCAAATAGGGAGATTATCATGGATTATCCAAGTGTGCTCAATATAACTACAAGCGTCATTAAAAGGGAAAACTGGAGAGATCCAAAAGAGATAGCAGCATGAAACTTGGTGAATGTTGCAGGCTTTGATGGTGGAAGGGAGCCAGGAGCCAAGAAATGTGGCTAGACTTTAACAGCTGGAAAAGACAAAGAAGTGAATTTTTCCCCAGAGCCTCCAGAAGCAATGCAGCCCTGGCTGCACCTTGATTTTAGCCCACTGAGACTCATGTTGGACTTTTGGCCTCTACAACTATAAGGTAACAGATCTGTGTTGTTTTAAGCACTGAGTTTGTGGTAATTTGTTTGAGGAGCAATAGAAAACTAACACAAACAGCAATGTGGCCACAGCATACGTTCCAGTGTCAAACAGACCTGAATCTCAGTTCCAGACCTGCTAACCTCCCCGAGCCTTGGTTCCTCATCAGTAAGATGAGAATAATAACTGCCTTCTCCATAAAGACCCTAAAACAGGGCCTGGAATATAGTAAGTTCCCTATAATTATTAGCTATTAGCTGATCATTTTTCTATGAATTTTAAGTACGAATTTACTGTAGAGTCAAAGGACTAATAAAGTAAGCTGCACATATATTGGAATGGAGATAAAATTTGGAGTCCGAAGAAGGCTATCATAGCAGTGTGATCTTGGGCAAATCATTTAACCTTTTTTCATCTGCAAACTAAGATAATCACAATTGCCCAGTCTATACCGAATTAGATACTCAATATGAAAGCACTTTGGAAATCAAGTTCATCCTGATGAAATTATTGTACATCTCATAAATCCTTCCCATCAGCTTTTTTTTTATTGATATTTACTTTTGTAAATATTAAATAATGAAGAGAGACTCTCTAATTATAGCCAGATTATGGTTGCTTGGGTTTTCGTTATAACAATTTTTTTTTTTTTTGCCAGATAATGAGGTAGCTGAGAGATAGAATGACAGTATTATCCAAACAAGATTTTTTAAAAATGAAATGTGAGTCATAACCATGTCCTAGGGAGGAATCAGAATTTTTTTTGAAATTATCATAAAGAACTTGCCATTTCTTTCTCCATATTAACTCTTTTTGAAAAATACGTATCTAAAGCTTAGCTCACCATCACAATTCTTTTGAGCAGGCTGGATAGCATCTTGTTGTGAGTGAGCAGGAAACCGTCATCACAAACTTAGTGACCCAGACAGCCTGGTCCCTCATTTTTCTTTCTTTCCTTTCCCTAAATCAGATGATATATGTAAAAAGTCCTTGATTCACTGTAATGTACCTCAGTTGGGTTTCCACTTTAATACTGTTGTGGCTCTAGATCTCTCTGAGTCCTATATTACCTTCACCTTCCTCTTTTTACCACCTATTTTTCTAAATCCAATCTCTATTCCCTCTTTCTTAGGTCTTTGGTAATGCAAATGAATAAAGGCCCACAATAATAAACTAAGGTAACAGAATGGAAAATGTAACGCGGGCAGAGTGGGTTAACTGTTCCCCAACATTTATAATATAGATCTTGAGCTCCACAAGCTCAGAGTGTTGTGCAAAGGGTTCCCTGCTTTACAGAGAATAGTGGGTTAATGCTCAACAGGTTTCTTTATTTTGGGATGGAAGGGGTGCGTCTTTAATATGCTGGTATGCATGGGGTTACAGTATACAGCATTTTAGGCTTACCTGACCATGAGATCTTTTTTCAAATGCAGAACATTTGTGGGGACTAGAATTCTTTTTTTCTGTTTTCATTTATTTATTTATTTATTTATTTTGAGACAGAGTCTGGCTCTGTTGCCCAGGCTACTAGAGTGCTGTGGCATCAGCCTAGCTCACAGCAAGCTCAAACACATGGGCTCAAGCAATCCTCCTGCCTCAGCATCCTGAGTAGCTGGAACTACAGGCATGCATCACCAGACCTGGCTAATTTTTTTCTATTTTTAGTAGAGACAGGGTCTTGCTCTTGCTCAGGCTGGTCTTGAACTCCTGAGCTTAAGCAATCCTCCAGCCTCAGCCTCCCAGAGTGCTAGGATTACAGGCATGAGCCACTGCGCCTGGCAGGGGAGGACTAGAATTCTCTGGATCAATCTTAGGTAAACTCCTGGTTAAATATTTGCCCTCCAAAGTAAAAACATTGCTATTTGTAAAAGATCATGCAGGGCTGGGAGATTGGTGGGGGATGGGGCAGGAAGTACATCTACCAAAGGCACAAGATGCACATCAAAGAAGGCAGAAAGTTCCAAAATTATTGTTAGGTGTTTTTTAAGTTGACACAATATTGTCCTTGCGTTAAAGAAAAAAAAAATCCTGTTCTAACTCCCTTTGCCTCCAGGGGGAAAGCCCACTTAATTTCTTCCTTTTCTCCCTCTCTTACTTGTTGTTTCCTCTCCTTCTTAAAGGAGGAGACATATTTCCCTTATTTTTCTCCTTTATTTTCCTCTCTCTATTACCCTCCCATCCAAGTCAAAATGGGCAGAAATGGTGATAATTCTGCAAAGAATTGGAGTGTAGTTTTTTTTCCTCTCTCTCTCAGCGAAGAGATGAATAAGCTATAACAACAACAAAAAAAAAAAAATGGATACCTTATAACTACAATGTTTGAAAATCCAGGAATTAATTACCATTCAAATTTCTCCGGCTTTGAGTTTTCCCCCTTTTCTAAAGCCTAAAAGCTTACTATATTAACACCTGAATTATTCTTAACAGCAAATAATCTCACGTACTTGAATTTTGCTATGATCCTATGTCCCCAGACTTGGAATTGGAATTTCAGAAGAGGCTTTCTTTACATTTAAGAACTACATGCTCTGCCTTTTTTATTCTCACATACTGCTCAATAACTTAGGCAGTTGTTATTCATTCAATGAAGATTTCTCATAGCCTGTCAGGCTCTGTGCAAGGTACCAAGGGTTGAATGTGTAGTTTATATTTATAGTTATCGGTGGTGGAGACAATGGTGTGAATGAAACGTGATCTCTGTAAGTTGTCCTGCCATTATGTGAGGGATCCAGTGAAGTGGAGGTTCCCAATATTCTAAATAGATGAATATACGATCAGCTTGCAAACAGAGGGTACTTATTATTGTTAGTGAGTGGCTTATTTGACTAGTCAGTTGTTCTGGATCAATGATTCTAAACTCCAGCTGCAAAATAAAGATCTCTTAAAATATTGATGCCTGTGCCCCACCACAAATCAACTGAATTGGAATCTCTGAAAGTGGGGTCTTAGACACTGTTATTTTGTAAAAAGTCCATTGGGGAGTGTAATATGTAGCTAGTGTTGAGAGCCACTGTTTAGGGGTTGTCTGGGTAAGTTAAGAATATTTACATCAGTAGTAACTGAATTGAGAAGAAGGTCAAAGGAACAATGATTAATTCTATGCAGATTAACTAAGGATCTCAAAAGTTGGCCATGCCACTGAATTATGACCAAGGGTCATAGCAGTTATGAAAATACATAAGCCAGATTCCTTGTCTCTAAAGCAACTCCATTCCTGAAGAGCTTGCAGAAGACGACTGTGCTATGGAAGAGATTCCAAATTTCCAGGGAACTCAGCCCATAGACTGGATACATTTCTTAAAGTTCAAGTTATAAATATTACACATGATCCCAATGCTCAGAGATAAACATTTACATACCAGATTTTATTAGCAGATAATTGTGAAACCAAATAATGATTTTTTTCTGCAGAGTTGTACATATAAGAACAAACATGAAATAAGGTAAGAGGCTTAATGGGGAGATTTCTGTACCCATCTTTTTCTCTGAGCATTTACCTTAGAAAGCTTATCATTGTAAGTACTTTCTCATCTCTTTAAAATGTATAAAAATTCTTATGAAGATGAGATAGATATTTTGTTAGCTTTATGACATAGAAATGCCTTTCTACAGAACCTGAGGTCTATCTCTTTGAAATGCAAACCTCAAGGAGGATAGTACCCCTATCTTCCAGTTTCTGTGGGAATGTAGCTACCTAACTTCAGTGAGCACCTTGCTCTAAGTTGCAAAACTACCTCCTGTCATGAAACACGAGAAGTTTGTTTTTCCTCTGGATAAAACTAATTAACTAATACATATGGTCACCCCAATTACCCGGTAAGATAAACTATGTGTGACAAATGGTGTTGCTGAGTTACGTTATTTGAGGATAGTTATTGTTTATCTTGAAAACATGTGTATAACGGGCCATGTCTGCTTGGCGTAAGGAGGTGAAATTTATTTCTGTCTTTCTAGTCTCTTACCACAGTGATCCCCAACCTTTTTGGCACCAGGAACAGGTTTCATGGAAGAAAATTTTTCCATGGAGAGGGGGCAGGGGAGAGACAGAGCTCAGGCGGGGGTTGGGGACCACAGTCTTAGTGGATTGCCTATGATATGCATCACATTCTGATTTAATGCTTATTCTACATAATAAAACTGTTTTCTTTTTCTCCTACCTTTGTGGAAAGGTTGTCTGGGTTGGGAGAAGATTTGGGTTTTAACTATATCTTACCAACATAGGATTTTGGCTTGCTAGAGAGTAAAAATTATTTTCCATTTTTTCCTCTTTTTCTTCTGATCTCAGGCTCATATCAGATATAAATAATTGAGATATTATAGTTAGGTTATTTAATTCCCTTCATTGTTCACAGGTCTGAGTAAAAATCTGAAAATTTATTGTTACAATCTTGTTTTTTAATCTAACCAAAAACCATAAAAGTTTCCGAGAGTCCTCAAAAAGCATTTGCAGCTAGAAAAAAAAATAAAGTGTGCATTTTGGCAATTGAGAGTGCTCATACTTCTCTGAGCACTGTCAACAAAATGGTCAGGGAAATTAGGAATAAGGAAAAAATCTTAGAATTTTTCCTTCCTCGGTACCACTTATACTCAGGGCATCCCATGGCAAAGAGGTTGACGGACAAGACTGAAGAGCAAGATGCGTTAGGGGAAGTGCCTTGCCTCTTCCCACAGGAAATTCCTTGAAGAAGTAGGTCTGCATCTCTATGGAAACTACAGAAACTCATTTCATTCCCATAGTTTAGTGATACTAAAAGTGTCATTCAACAAGTGTAAAATGCTCATTTTGGAAAAAAGTTTAATTTGTTTAGCAAGTATAAATTTGAAAAAATTTTGAATTTGTTTAACAAGTATAATTTGTTTAACAAGTAGAAAGAGCTAGAGGGAATAATTTTTAGTGGATTGTGATGAGAGTTCTGACCAATCGCAGGTTCCATTATGTTCTGTGGAAGCAGAGCGACCACACTCAGAAGCGCGCAATCCCCTCCCCACAGGAACAGGGCACACCATTGCCGCAGCACCCTTCGGCAAGCCACAGTGCGGTTCTCGGCTGTTCAGTTGGTGACTAACTAGAAAGAGGAGCAAGAACACCCAGAAAGCTGGTGCAAACAGCATCCCGCAGATGGTTAAAACAGGGAAAACTGAATTAATCCAAGAGACATTCTCCAGGGCCTAGGACTTGGTGGAAGCAGAAAAGCACTGAGGGAGGTCGGGGTGGTGCTAGATGCTGTCAGGCAGTTCCAGAATGAGCTGCAGCTCCTTCACTTAGGACAGTGCCTCGGATGTAGAAAGTGCCCAGATTAATTGAGGGACTAAGTTAATAAAGGTGTCTTTCCTTCCCATTCTTTTGTTTTTTTAAAGTGCCGTTTGTATGGTGCATGGCAACTTTGTTTAAATTCATAAGGGCAAAGTGAGCACAAAACACCTACCTTATCTCAGTCTGTAGGTGGCTCTTACCTGTCCCCTAACACTGGTGCTGAACTGAAACTTTCACTGAGTGCTTAAACTCATTTCTCTGATGTTTTCACTATAAGGGAACAGGTCACTATCTCATTATAGATAAGATATTCTTTGGAAATTTGATCCAATGATTATTTAAATAAGAAAACATATGGTATCATTTATCTAAAATCCACCGAGGTCCCTAAATTGTCCAATTTCAGTTCCAATTTGAGGCTTCTTCCCAGCAGCATTCAAACTCAGTCAAAAATAAAGTTATTCATTTTCTTTTACAAACCAATAGTTTCCTCTTCTCAAGCTTTAAATAAAAAGCATAATAAATTAAATGCTTAATAAAGAAGAAATGTGAGCGAGAAGTGCTGCTTGATCTATATTTAAAGTGAAAGCATAAAAACTATACCTTTGATGCAGATATTGATCATTAGAAACAGGTTCTTCTAAATTAAGAATATAGATCATGTCACCTTTTCCTAGATCTTATTCTGACTCAGAGTCTAAAGAAATTCTCCTACCATTAAATTAAAAAGATGATAGAACCACACACAGGAAAAGCTGACAGCAGCACCAATTGGTTCCTCCAGCGAAATCATATCCTCCTTGATTAATATGAAATATCCAATTGATAACGGCTGAAAATAAATGTATGGGAGTCATGATATCTCATGAGATTAAGTCAGTAATATCCTCTCAGAGTAGATCTGTGCTTCTTCTGATATTTGTATTTTTACACGGTAATAAAGTCTAAGCATAAAAATAAACTGAAAAAAGATTAGCTTTGAGAAATAGCAACTCTGAGGCAGCGAGCACTCTGTTTGCCTCAACCAGTGCCATTACCTCATTCATTGTTCTTTGGAAGAACCCCATGACCACGCTCAATGAGAAAGCTATAGTCTGATGCGTAATAGCCCCGCAACCCCTCACATAGAACTTGGGTGGCTGCAGGTGCTTCGAGCTGGGTGGAGAGAGAGAGAGAGAGAGAAAGATCTTGGCAGAATAGCATCCAAAGAGCTCACTGTCACCTGTGCAAGCCACCATCCCCACAGTGCCTCATGAAGTTCTGAGGAAGCATACTCGAGGAGCACGTGTTGATTGATTAGATTTACAGGGGTAACTGAGCTTAGTGTGTGTTTACTAAATCCACAAGTTGGGAAATTAGGAAATGGGACGTTAAGTTGTGCCAGTATGAAAAACCCACATAGTTGATGGGCAGAAGTGGACATTTATTTTTTTAAATATTTCTGACTCACTAGTAGTATGGATACACAAATGCTCCAGCAATGTTTTAATATTTAAAATGAATTTAACACCTACTCTTCAAAAGCATTATGTACAGTTTACCTAACGAAAATAAACTTCTCAAAAATCTAGTCTTCCCTCTTCTTTATGAGGGAATGGAAATGCCAGAGGGAGTTCTTCAGGGGGGGGAGGAGGGGAGGACCACTGTGGCAAAAGCAAAGAATAGGCATCAACATTCCTGCTTAATAATTTTCATGGTAAACATTTCTTTCATGATAAAATATTACTCACAATCACATTAATGAAACTACCGCAGTCTACCAATTCACCTAACTAGAGAATTATGTCATTGCAATGTTTCTTACTGTTTTTAGCCATAAGCAATTATAGCACCACATTCTATGCGTACCTATTCTAACATGTACATTGTCATTTCAGTGCCTTTCTACTGCCACTGATGCAAGACCAACCCTCCTCCGACAACCCCTCATCCTTCAATGTCCTATTACCTTAGGCAACCCAACAGAGGTGATATTTTTTCAGGACATATCTGAAAATAACTTTTCTTTTTATAACCAACCACCTGCATGGCAGGAAAATCACAAGAAGCAAATAACCATCCCTGCATGAGTCACTGTCACCAGCAATCTCACAAGGTAATGAAACCAATTCTGCACTTTGCTGGTAGTCTGCAACTGGAGGGTAAAAACCAAAGGGTTTTGATCACCTTGAAAGTGAAGCCTAGAAGAATTACTAAATTTAAACAAAGAAGAAAGGTAGAGATCCCTGAGTTCATTGTTCTCAGCTATGTAATTGTCCTCCTGATTCATTGTTCATGGAGGTGCATGACGCACTACTGGACTTCTAGAGACCAAACTGAGCTCAAATGAAAAAAAACATGACCAAGCAGAGAAAAGTTATGATTAGAGCTGCAGGAAGCTGCAACCCAGAAATTTGAATGTTGAGCTCTGACAAACAAGTTCTTCCAAACTCACTAAAGAAGTCTTCTGATAATTCTTTCATTGATGAGGAAGTCAGAGGGAGTTCCACCCAACTGCTGGGATCCTGGAAAATTCAAACCCCTGTCTACGTAGACAGTAATCAGGCAGCCACATCTTGAAATGCCAAGTAGAATGCATAAATCTGGTGAGATTATGAATGGGATGAGAAATCTCTTCCCCTGATGGACTGGGAAGACTGGAACGTATCCATAGATGAACCAGCAGCCTACTCAATGCTTATACATTCTGTTTTCTCAAAGCCAAATCCAATGAGAGAATTGGGAAAATGAATTTTCTTTCTTGGAGTCTCCCTTCAAGTTTAAGCATTTCAGACAATATTCAATAAAAATTTTTAATCTGATTTTTGTGCCAGCAAAGCCTATATAAATCAGCACAAGCTCTGAAAAATTGAAGAGGCACTGTTTTTTATTGAATCCATAAATCTAAGAACTTAGCCCTTAAAGAACAATTTTAAATGTTTCTTTCTTTCTTTTGTAATAATTAGTGTTGAGAACAGGCATGAAAATCGAGCCCAAGAGTATAAGGGCCTTATTCAGATCTCAGAAGCAAGAAGTATTTGGGAAAAGAATATTGCCTAAATAAAATTGACTAAAATATCTGAACCCAAACCCAATAATTCAATGCCTTTTGTTTTGGGGAAGTTTTATTTGTACTTTGGTCCTCTTCTGTGTGTTCTAAAGACCCAGTAACAATCATGGCAAGTGGGAGGTGCCTTGAAATCCACTTATTTTTCAATTGAAACACTTAGAGACAGATTTTGAAGTTTGGCAGGGAAGTTAGCAGAAAGGCACAAAGGCAGAACTTTGAAGTGGCATTATTTCAGAATTCTCTCCTCACTAACCAGTCTTTTGATCAATTCAATTTGGATTTATATAGATAGGGTTGCCATCTGACTTCCAATAACAAACCAAGAAGAGTATATGTCGATGTAAATTATATTCCTTACTATAGTATAAACCACTGCATTGTATGCCTTATTTTATTTCAGAAACACCTTTAGCTTATCTCCCTGGAAAATTTGCTAAAGTGTGGCATGCTGTAAAGCATTTGTGTATCTAGTAGAGATTTAGGGTTTTTTTTTTCCCCCCAACAGGAAAGTTTATTGAGATGGACAGATGACAGATTCTACTCCACAGACAGAGTAGGGGTCCTCTTCTAAGCAGGAAGGGGACCCCTTATGGAGCAATGGTAATGTTTTTAAATGTTCAAAACCCCATTAGGAAACAGCCCTATGTGACCAGCATTGTCTTGAGGTCAGGCCATAAAGATCAGGCCAAAAAAAAATCATAAACTGCTATCACAGAAAGGTAAGCGCTAACAGTTTGTAAGGCACATGGCTTAGTAATTCATCCATCCTCAGGTCGTCCCGGGCTGGTGACTTGCTAGTGACTTCCTTATTCAGGGTGGTGAGGATCTAATATAGGTCAACCTGGCTGCACTCGGGCAGTCTCGATGTTCCTTTTCTGCCTTATCCCCACGTTTGAACCTCTCAGCTCCCCAGTAAGGAGGAATGTAGCACTGGGTTAGAAAGGTCAAAGATACAGCCCCCGCCATGAGTTTCGGAGTGGTGCGTTGGCCGAGGCACGAATGCCCCATTTTGAGACAGACACCTCCTCATGTATCTCTTCGTTCTGAGACGCTGGGTGTGAGAAAGCCCAGGCACTTTATTCTCCTTTTGTTTGTTTTGGATTGACTGCCCACCCAGCCTTACCCTGGGATTCAGGAGAGACACCTTCTCTCCTCCTTTGTTGCCTCTTTCAATTTCTCATCACTATGACATATTCTTGGAACTAACGATTCCTATCTTGCTTTTATGCCTTACTTCCTTTTTTTTATTATTTCAAAATATTATGGGGGCACAAATGTTTTCAGTTACATGGATTGCTCTTATTATGCTTGAGTCAGGGTTATAAGTGTGTCCATCACCCAGATAATCTTCATTGTACCCGTTAGGTAGGTTTTCACCCATGCCCTCCTCCCCCTTATCCCCTGCTTGATTTCCACTGAGTTTTACTTCCCTCTGTGCACATGTGTGCTCAGCAGTTAGGTCCAATTTAATATGAATAGTGAGTACATGTGGTGTTTGTTTTTCCATTCTTTAGATACTTCACTTAGGATAATGGTCTCCAGTTCCACCCAATTTATTGGAAAAGGCCATAATTCATCCTTCTTCATGGATGAGTAGTATTCCCTAGCGTACATGTACCACATGTTGTTAATCCACTCATAAATTGATGGGCACTGGGTTCATTCCACATCTTTGCAATTGTGAATTGTGCTGCAATAAACATTCGAGTGCAGGTGTCTTTTTCATAAAATGACTTATTTTTCTTTGGGTAAATACCCAGTAGTGGGATTGCTGGATCAAATGGACTCTCCATATTGTTTTCCATAGTGGTGTACTAATTTGCCACCCAAAGTGATTTACAGATTCAATGCAATCCCTATCAAAATACTAATGTCATATTTCACAGAGCTAGAAAAATTAATTCTACACTTTGTTTGGAACCAGAAAAGAGCCTGAATAGCCAAAGCAATCTCAAGCAAAAAGAGTAAATCTGGAGGCTTCATATTACCAGACTTCAATATATACTACAAGGCTACAGTAACCAAAACAACATGGTACTGGAACAAAAATGGAGACATAGACCAATGGAACAGAGCAGAGAACCCAGATATAAAACCATCCACATATAGACAACTGATCTTTGACAAAGTAGACAACAATATACACTGGGGGAAAAAGCCCTGTTCAATAAATGGTGCTGAGAAAATTGGATAGCCACATGCAGAAGAATGAAACTGGATCCATACCTCTCACCACTCAACACAAATTCATTCAAGATGGATAAAAGACTGAAATGTAAGGCATGAAACCATAAGAATTTTGGAAGAAAATGTTGGAAAACCTCTTCTAGATAACGGCCTAGGCAAAGAATTTATGAAGAAGACCCTAATGCCAATCACTGCAACAACAAAAATAAATAAATGGAACTTCATTAAATTAAAAGCTTCTGAACAGCTAAGGAAACAATCAACAGAGCGAATAGACAATCTACAGAATGGGAGAAAATATTCACATGCTATACATCCAATAAAGGACTGATAACCAGAATCTGAAAAGAACTCAAGCAAATCAGCAAGAAAAAAAAAAAAACATTAGAAAATAGGCAAAAGACATGAACAGAAGCTTTTCAAAAGAAGATAGACAAATGGCCAATAAACATATGAAAAAATATTCAACATCAGTAATTATCAGGGAAATGCAAATTAAAACCACAATAAGAAAAAAAAAACCACAGTTCATTGAAAACTTATCCTGGTTAGAATGGCTTTTATTAAAAAGTCAAAAAACGATAGATGCTGACATGGATACAGAAAGAAAGGAATGCTTATATGCTGTTGACGGAACTGCACATTAGAGATTCAGGTTCTAACATTTGTTCTGACATCAGTGTTCTTGCAACTCCAAGTGTGGTCCACAGAGCAGCAGCATTGACATCACCTGGGAGCTTGTAAGAAATGCAGAATCTCAGGTCCCACCTAGACCTAGTGAATCGGAACCTGCATTTTAAGATCCCTGGGTAATCATGTGTGCATTAAAGTTCGAGAGGCATTATTCTATATAACTTTAGCACACTAATCTTTTTGTGCTCTATTATCCTTGTTGGTAAAATGAAGGAGTTGGACTAGGTGGTTACTAAAATCCTGTCCACAATTTGTGATTTAGAGCCAATGCAAGCTAGAAAACCCCTTTTTTTAGATATCCTATCATCTTGAGTTTCCTGTAGAGTTTCCAAGCACACCATTTACATATGGAGACTGGAATCAAATTAGTTTTTGTTGCCTCTAAGTTTACTTCTTTGTAGAAGCAAATCAAGCCAAATGTTTCATTTCATCTTATCCAAAATTAGAGTACACTAAAAAGTACAAGAGGAAGGGAAAGACGGGTACTAACATATACTGAACCACAATAAACACTTTAAATGCATCATCCAATTTAATTCTAACCACAAACCTATGAGGGGGATTCTACAAAACATATTATAGATGAGAAAACAGTCTCAAAAATCTTAGGTGACTTGTTCTGGGTCACAAAGCCAAGTTGCACAAACAGGACTCAAGCTTAAACTTCTGTCATTCCAAAACCCTTGAAAAGAAGCGTTGCTTTAATTATGTGCTGACAAATTTAGTAGTATTAACTTACTTCATTATATCTGGTTTTCTCTGTCAGCTAAATCATACTGAAGGCATCTAAATCCCAAATAACAAAAATAACACCAAAATTTCTTATTTACTTTGCCTCCCTTTCTCCTAAACCACTCTTTCTAATGATGCATCTGTAAATCTACATTTTGCACTTGTTTTTAATATGTAATTGGATCATCTCTCTTTTTAACTGGTGTATTTAATCCATTTACATTTATTGTGATTACTGATTTATTTAGACTTATTTATGCTACTTTCTTTTATTTTTTCTCTATACCATATTTTTCTGTTGTTTCCTTTTACTCTTTTCCAGCTGTTATTTGATTGATGACATTTATTTGCTCTCTTTCTCTCTCTGTTTAGAAATAATAGTTTGAATTCATTCTTTTAGTGTCAACATTAAAATTTTTGATACTCCTACTTAATATCATATTTTTCTAACAAAGCCTGAAGTTTTCACTATTTTTCCTTACTCATGAAAAATGTTTAGCATGTTTTATTCTCCAGACACTGTCGTTACTATTTTCTAGCATATTGTTATTGTCAATAATTTTAAGATAATTAGCGATTATCAATATTTACTTGTAGAGTCAATAGTTAATTAGGTTGCATTCATGTTTCAATGATATCTTCCTAGAGATTAACAAGCTTATTGGTTCATTATTTCTTCATTCAGCAATTTTACATGGGGATAAATTCACTTAATCCTGATATTTGGAAATAGTATTTTGCCTTTACTGTTGAATGATAGTTTAACTAGTTATAGAGTTATATGTTGAGAGTTATTTTCCCTCTCTGACAAATTATGACATCTATTCTTGCTTCTGAGAAGTCTGTTGTCAACTTAATTTCACCCCTTTTTAAGTAAGTAGTATGTCCTTTTTTCCTATGTTAGCCTTCAAAATTTTCTATTTTTTTTATTGCATACCATTTTACTCTGCTTAGTCTAATTGGATTTATATTCATTTTTATGTTTCAGCTTGCAGTGTCTATTTTATGGTAATAAATTTTTTATCTTCAATTCAGAAAAATGCTAAGCTTTTACCTCTTGAAATGTTACCTCTCTGCTGTTCCCTCTTTTTCCTGTTTCTGGAACTCCTGTTACATGTAGGTTGGGGCTTCTCAATCTATCCTCTGTGTCTCTTAATTTTACTTACCTATTTTCTATCTCTTTATCTCTGTCTCCTGAATAGCAGGTCAAGCTCTCAGATCTTTCCTCCAGTTCTCTGATTGTTTTTGGTTGTTTGAAATCTACTGAGTTTATTTCAGTTATTACATTTTTCATTTCCCAAACCTCTGCATTTTAAAATAGGGAAATACAAAAAAATAAAATAAACAAATAAAATAAAATATCATCTGCTATAATTAACTCATCATCTATTTTTGTTCACAATATCTTGCTCTTGCTTTATAGTTTTCCTGTATGTTTTTGAGAATTTTGACCATATACATTTTAATGTACTGTTCAGAAGATTATAATTATCTGGGTAATAACTTTAATCATTTATTAAATTTGTTGACTATTAAGAGTTAGGTTTCATTCATAGAATTTTAGGTGCAAAATCAAGTTAACAATTCCCTTGTATCTTATTTTTTTTTTCTATTTCTCTCTCTGCACTCATTTCTATATGTCTGGTCTTTTTATAGTTGCCTCTATTTGGGTTACCCAAGTCCCTAGTCAGAAACAAGTCTTATATTGGCAGCTCAAAGTTACCATTCTGGGAGTTGTAACTGATCGAGGGTCCAAGTCAACATATGGCTTGAGCCATATTCAGCTGTCTCTGCTTCCTCCTGCCATGCCACCTAGCAGTGCAATATAGGCTGTGGTCCCTGAGAATGATTTTGGCGTTTTTCCTACTCTAGCTTCTGACTGGAGTATGGGAGGCTTAGGTCCTAGTTCCCTATCACAGAAATTAAGCTCTGAGCTGCCTCTTTGTGCAGGAAATCTCCAGCTTTGGCCTCCCTATAGTGCAGTAGATCTCCAGCCTTAGCCTAACTTACTGCAGTTTGGGGTTTTTTGTTTGTTTTTGGTATATAAGAAATGTTTATCTTTTTCTTCAGAGCAACAACAGCTCCATAAATTTTATTTATAGCTATCATTGCTATATGTTTATAGTTGGAAGGAAGTAGTTTTGTACATAAGCTTACAGCCCCATTTTGATCAAAACACTCTCTAGTCTGAGTTTTGAATCCAAGAAATAGAGTGGCACCACAATTAGAAGGCTTCGAAAATTAATCCTTTTTTCCTGTGGTCAGCTAAATTGTTTAAACAATTTCCGCCCCCCCCCCAAAATTTTGCAAAACAAAGACATAGAGTCTTAAGAGTGTTGCTGACAAAAATGCCTCCCACTCAGCATCTGTTTGTCTATACCTAGTTTAAGGCAAACTGGACCAAATTTCAGTCAAATGGGGAGGACAGTAAAGCTGATTTTCTTCTCCCATGAGCTTTTTCTGCCACTTTTATTCACCTACCACTTCCATGTCTACCACTTCTCCCAGCTCAGATGTCCCAAACTGTCATCTTTGCTTTAGCTCTTCTCCTTTGGAACAATGAAAAAGATTTAATATCAATCATTTGAACTTTTAACTTATTGATAGGATATGTTTTAATGAGTAAATTTCAGACATTGTGTTATTTGAATAGTGAATAGTTTGTAGCTAAGTGGAAATTAAAGATTTTGTTTTCTGTTAAGGAATTTTAGTAAGAAGTGCAGTTGAGATTTATTCATTCCAAGCAGAAAGCCCTTAATTTCACATTAGACCAATTTGTTGGACAAGCGATGAAAACACAACAGAGTGGAGGGAGAACCAGAAGGCACAGACTGTGATCTCTCTCCACTAGATCAGGAGTCAGCAGATGACGCCTATGGACCCAATCCAGCCCAGTGCCTGATTTCGTACATAAAGTTTAATCAAACCATTTACATATAGTCTATGTCTGTTTTCACAACAGCAGAGTTGATAATTTTCTGCAGAGACAGTATGGCCAGCAAAGCTCAAAATAATTACTATATGGCTTTTTATAGAAAAAAATCACTGTCCCTTGCCCTAAATGGTGTCCTTACTTTGTTGAGAAGGAAAATTATGCAATTGGCGTGACAACCAAAGGGAGGTCTGAGAGTCTTCCATAAAAAAGGAACCCGTGTCTATTTTATACCAGTTTCTCAAAGACATGTTCAGGTCTCCCATTCTTCCCTCTGTACACATGCACACCCACTTTTCTGCCAAACTCTTTTTCCTGTTCCAACCCAGCCCTTCTTTTTCTCTGCACTAAAACCTTAGTGCTTAGGTAAATATATTATATCACACTTTCATTTTATTCAACATTTAATTATATTGTGCCATTACAATTTCCATCTGACACATTCCTTTGCTTCATGTGCAACCAGCCAGTCTCCCTCTGATGTATCTTGCCCAGACAGTATTTCTCTAGCATTCACAGCTTCTTAAATCCATTCATTCACCCATTCTTTCAAACAGAACAATGCATTTGTGCAGCACCTACTCTGTGCATCACACATACTGCTGAGCACAGGGAAACAAAGGAGCATGTGGTCAAGAAAGAGAGGCAAACAGATGAACAAGCACATGCAATAACTGTTTCAATGGAGTTTGATTTGAGACCAAAAAAGAGAATGGGATCAATTCTACCTTGGAGTAAATGAAGAAATTTGTGATGAGGCTTGTTGTGCTAATAAAAATATTATTACTGTGCATGACCTAAAAGCTCTGAACAAATTAAGATTTTTATGAATTTAGTGTAGTAAGATCCATAAAAATATAAGAAAAAATATTCTAAAATAAGAATGTTTCACATATATGCTTTTCTCAAATGCTTTAAAGTAGTTATAAAAAACAAGGAAGGCAACACAAAATTAATTAAATATAAATAGTACATGATTGATCTCCTGCCCTTAGGAATTCATTAACTCAAGCTGATTGGATTTGAATAAATCAGAATATATAGAGTTACCTTCGGTGGAGGTTGTACTGGAGCACAAGCTTCAGATAGAAAAAGCCCCAAAAGAAACAGTGGGTAAAATAGAGACGCTAATTGTTGGATGGGACATTTGTGTTGGTTTCTGAAGATAACAAAGAAAGAATGGAAGAGGGAAGAGGGAGAGAGAAAGAAATATCCTCCCAACCAGTCTGGAAAATCTGTTGGAAGATCACAAAGTTTAAATATCAGTTCTCTACATGAAAAAGGAGACACTGGCAGCCAACTGTCTTGATTTGGAAATTGATCAAGGCAACTAGAATTGACCCTTCTAAACTCATTTTTCCACTTGATCAGGAGCCAAAGCAGTCTAGCAGTTCTGTTTTCTCTGGAGAGAAGTTGGCTCTTCCCCTGCAGGGAGCTCTCACAGAGCACAAAGATAAAATCTAGTTACCACGGACACTTAAAGAAAAGGATTAAAGCTGAAATTTGCAGAATGAGCTGTTTTAAAAGAACCAAATTCCAATCCCAGGAAGTTTTCAAGTCAGACTAAAACTGTTTGGAATGTTGTAGCTTGTTTTTCTCCTGTGTCTGGCAGGAAGTCTAACGACGTAGATAACCTTTTAGGTTCATTGTAACTCTGTGATTTTATCCAATGGCTGTGTTTTATGAGCCTGTGAAAGCCTGTAAGCCAGAATCTAGCATGGATAAAGTATAGAATATGGGTCTGAACAAAGAATAAAGGGAATAATCTGGATGGACAGACAAAAGGAAGGGAGGAATAAGGAGAGGAAAGAAAGACCCAGGTTGTCATTTTACCCAGTGGGGTCAATGTGGTCTTCATCATGCAGATCTGCTTTGAAAGGATCTGCCATTTACAGTTGTATAACTTTGAGGAAAATTACTTTTAGTCTTTGTCTAAGTCTTAATGTCTCATTTGTAAAATGGGGATAATAGTACTACCTTATTGAGTCCTTTTGTGGAATAAGTGAATTGCACGTAAAGTATGTATCATACTTCATAGCAGATAGTAAACAATCTATATCACTTCTTGACATTCTTATCATTGCTGTCATCAATATCGAAATGTGGTATATTAAAGTTGTGAACTGAGTTCTATCAACCAGCGCTAGAGCTATGAGGACACCTCTAGGCAAGTCAATGGAAAGGTGTGTCCATCTAATGATTTTTTTTTCTGCAGTTTAACTTCTATAATAAAAGCCTAAATGGTCTCCCTATCATATTTTCTTATTTCAGACACTCAGAGTTATAGCATTTTAAGGTGACATAGAGGCAGGAAAACCTGTGTTTTCTTTCATTATTATTGGCATCTCTTTAGTCTGCTGGCAACTGAGGAGAATAGTGAGTCACCACTCACAGATATTTGTGGGGAGAGTTAAACCACATCAATTTCAAAGTGTGTCTAGAACAAGAAAATATTGCTTCTTTTAAAAAGACTAATGCAAATCAGATTAAGTGAGTTAAACAGAAATAAACCTGTAAAGGTTACTAAGGTACTGATAAGCTTTTATAGGTGTTAGACAAAGAGGGGATATGTTTTATACATAAAGGAAGATTTACAGACTCGGCATTTATTAAGGTAAAGAACAGTAACCTAATAAGAAACCAAACTCCCTGCAAGGTGTGTGATCTTTCCAGAACTCCAAAAAATGTAAGTTCTGTGATAAGAGCCATTTTTTTAATTGACAAGTAAAAATTGTACACATTTATTTTGTATAACATAATGTTTTGATAAATGTATGCATTGTGCAATGCCTAAATCAAGCAAGTTAACATATGCATTCCCTCACATACTTAATTTTTTTGTGATGAGAACACTTAAAATCTGTTCTCTCGGAAATTTTCAAATATACAATACTTTATTAACTACAGTCACCATGATATACAATGGATCACTTGAACCTATTCCTCCCATCTAACTCAAATGGTGTGTCCCATGACAAATAGCTCCTCAATCTTCTCACCACCAGCTCCAGCCTCTGGTGACCACCATTTTACTCTCTATTTCTATTAGAATAAATATGTTTACACTCCACATATAAGCGAGATCATGTAGTATTTGTCTTTCTGTGCCTGGCTTTTTTCACCTAACATAATGTCCTGCAAGTTCATCCATGTTCTCCCAAATGACAAGATTTTCTTCTTTTTTAAGGCTAAATAGTATTCCATTATATAATATATGCCACATTTTCTTTATTCATTGACAAGATGTTTCTTAACCTATGGTTCTGGAGCATGTTTCCTTCATTTCTGGAACTCCTTCAATATCTTTTCCCCTTTGCCAACAATACATAGGAAAACTTATGATTTTCTCAAAGATTCATTAAACATCTGAGTTGAAATACATACATGAAAATTTATGCACTGATTTCCCACCCTCACTGGTTAAGGGTTGCCCCAAAGCTGTTAACTGCTCCTCCATTTCAAGACCTAGAGGATTTTACAGGTGTCAGGGACAGGGCAAAGAAGCTGCCAGCACAAGAGTCAGAGCCCCCATGGCCCTGTGCATAACAGCTGTAGCGAAAATCAGAGATGGTATGGGAGGACGTGACACTGGGTACCAAAGATGTGTGCTGTGGTGCCCTATGAAGTATGGTGACAAGGTTATTAGGAACAAGCCAACAAACCTTTCAATATTAAGGGAAAAAATACAGATATCATTCTTTGCAGACAATATGGTCTTATATCTGGAAAACCCCAAAGATTCTGCCATGAGACTATTAGAATTGATAAACAAATTCAGCAAAGTCTCAGGTTACAAAATCAACATACACAAATCAGTAGCATTCCTATATGCCAACAACGGTCAAACTAAGAACCAAATCCAAGACTCAATACACTTCACAATAGCAACAAAGAACATAAAAATACTTAGGAATATATTTAACTAAGGAGGTAAAAGACCTCTGCAGGGAGAACTACAAAACACTGAGGAAGGAAACAGCAGAAGACGTAAACAGGTGGAAAACAATACCATGCTCATGGGTTGGCAGATTCAACATTGTTAAAATCTCTATACTACCTAAAGTGATCTACAGATTCAATGCAATCCCTATTAAAATACCAACATCATTTTTTTGCAGATCTAAAAAAAAATAATTCTACACTTCATATGGAACCAGAGAAGACCCTGCATAGCAAAACTAATCTTAAGCAAAAAGAACAAATTGTGCGGAACCAATTTACTGGACTTCAAGCTATACCACAAGGCTATCATAACTAAAACAGCATGGTACTGGCACAAGAACAGAGACATAGACCAATGAAGGGACCTGATCAAATTAAAAAGATTCTGCACAGCCAAGGAAGCTATCATTAGAGCAAACAGACAACCTACAGAATGGGAGAATATATTCGCATGCTACACATCTGATAAAGGGCTAATAACTAGAATCTACGTAGAATTCAGGAAAATCAACAAGAAAAAATCAAACAACCCTATCAAAGAGTGGGCAAAGGACATGAACAGAAACTTTTCAAAAGAAGAAAGACTAATGGCCAAGAAACATATGAAAATATGCTTAACCTCTCTAATCATCAGGGAAATGCAAATCAAAACCCAATGAGATATCACTTAACTCCAGTGAGAATGGCTTTTACCAAAAAGTCCCAACACAATAAATGTTAGCATGGATGTGGAGAGATAGGAACACTCATACACTGCTGGTGGGACTGCAAACTAGTATATCTTCTGTGAAAAGTAATATGGAAATACCTCAAAGAGCTAAAAGTAGAACTACCATTTAATCCAGCAATCCCATTGCTGGGCATCTACCCAAAGGAAAAAAAGACATTCTATAAAAAAGACATTTGCACTCGAATGTTTACAGCAGCACAATTCACAATTGCAAAGATGTGGTAATGACCCAAGTGCCCATCAATACATGAGTGGATTAATAAAATGTGGTATATGTATACCATGAAGTACTATTCAGCCACAAAAAACAATAGTGATCTAGCACTTCTTGTATTATCCTTGATAGAGCTGGAGCCCATTCTACTAAGTGAAGTATCACAAGAATGGAAAAACAAGCACCACATGTACTCACTATCAAATTGATATTAACTGATCAATACTTATGTACACATATAGCAGTAACATTCATCAGGTGTCAGGCAGGTGGGAGGGGGCAGGAGAGGATGGGTACATTCACACATAATGGGTGCAGTGTGAACCATATGGGGGATGGACATGCTTGAAGCTCTGACTCAGGTGGGGCAAAGGCAATATGCATAACCTAAACCTTTGTACCCCCAAAATATGCTGAAATAAAAAAGAAAAAGTCTAAATAAATAAATAAATACACATATACATACATACATGCATAGCACCAAATGGAAAGGATTGTGAGTATTTTGCAGACTCACCCATGGAGCATAACCTACCACATCTTATTTATCTTGGGGGGTGGGAAAAGAGGCAAATGTGCTCACATCACTACTGAAACAATAGAACCAAGGGAGGCAATATGGAGCCTCTGAGCATTTCATTTTTGCCCCCTTTTTTCTGTAAGCTCTACCTGACAAAATGCCCTTTGCTCCACCATAGGTTGATGAAACCCCTCTCTCTAGACTACTACTACTCAGTAATATTTTCTTCTGCTCTTTGACACCATGTTTGTTCCAGGAGAATCTCTGGAAGGCTCCAATCAAGGCTGCACCCTCCTCCTCTTCCACAGTTTGAGTCCAAATCCATTCTTCTTCCTGGCATTCTTTCTGGTTATATCCATGTTCAAAGCCTTCTTTGTTTTAGTCTGGGTCTACATGTCTGTCTTCCAAAACCCTTCTGTGATTCCTCCAGTTATAAGCAATCTTCTATTTCATGGGATTTTCAGTTTCTATCTTACACTATAATTATTTATGTGCCTATTTTATCTCCCCTCTTAGATAATAAAATCTTCAACAGTAGGATTCAAATCTCACTAAGCCTTGTACGCCTCACATCATTTAGCACATGGCATGGCTTGTAGTAGACATTCAATAAATATTTACTGACTGAATAAACATAGAGATTGAATTGTATGCTCTTTGTAGATAGGAGCTGTGGGAACTTTTTTGTGTGTTCTCAACATTGCCTCACAGCGTTAGACACATGTCAAGGATTTTTATGTACTCACCAAACCCAATTTCCTCTCCATCCTGGCACACATCTGCACTATATGTCATGTCTTTCTTGCAGTTAGGTTGAGCCATGTGACTGCGTTTGGCTAGTAGAATATGAATGCAAGTGATATGTGCTGCTTCTAGGACTGTTTCCTAAAGCTACTGCAGAGCCCTCTGTGCTCTCACTCTTCGTTTCTTTCAGAAAATCCAGTGGAAGATGTCCCTACCCCAGTGGATCAGGAAACCACCAGATGGAACAGACATAGGTCCCAGAAGGACTGCATGGCAGCAGGCTCCCCTCATCCCTTCTTCTGTCCCACATTAGACGCCTAAACCTCTGACAAGCTTCTGAGATTTCCTGGTTATTTATTATGGCACTTGGCCTGCACTGACTAATACAGACACAGATTGTTTTTAAACTGATTTTATTAACTCTAGCAAGAAACAGTAATACCATATTTCTTTGACTTTAAGACGCCATGAAATGTAAGACACACTATTATTTTATGTCCCATAAAATAAAAAGAAAGAATGTATGCTGCCGATCAAGTTGTGACAACCCATCCCAATTTCAGAGAAGTTAAAATGTGCAAAAATTGAATCTTAGAATCAATGAAATACCATAACAACAATTCACGTGTAAAATAATTCTATAATTTATGAAGTGCTTTTGTGAAATATTCAACTCATGTATGCAATAAGCATTCATTAGTCACTTTTTTTATGCTTAGCATTTGCTTGATCCCGGGAATACAATGAGAATAGGACAAGTTCCTGACCACATGGAATTCATAGACCAGTAGGACAGACTAATTATTAAAAATAATTAAAATTCACTTCAGTAAGCAATAAGAATGTAGCTATATACACACTGTATATACTCTGTGCTAGATACTGTGAATCACACATATTTTCAGGCTTATACCAATCCCCTGGGATCAGTATTATTGTGTTATTTTGCCACTGTGCTGCCCAGTAAGTATACTAATGGAGGTTGGTCTACATAGTCCAGCAATAGTATTATAAAAGGAGTCACTACATACATAATTAGAGTGGTCTGGGGTAGAGTACAACATAGACAGGGTCAAGGGCCATGTTATAGAGAAGAGGAGGCTTTAACTGTGTCTTAAAACTGAAAAGAAGTGTCCGGAGGGTCAAGGCAAACATGCCAGGGTGAAGGAACAGTGTGCGCAGAGCAGAGGTGATGAATGATGGCAAGATGCTGGTGTATGCCGGCTGAAGGGCTGGGAGGGCAACGATGATGAGTCTGGAGGGAGAAGTGGATAGTTCACAATGAGCTTCATGGACGATATTAAAGTGTTTGGATGAATTCATGGGATGATGAGAATTTTAGAGCAATCTTAGGGATGAGTGGATGTGGGTGTGGACATTACCAAAATAAGGCCAAAAAAGGGCCATTTAAAGAAATACTTCTTAAAACTGTCTCCCTTTATAGAAATTTAGATCAAATTAACAAAGAAATAGGATCCTTTATGTCTGAGTATCATTCGATCAACAAGAATAAAAGAGAGTGAGATCCATTAAGATGGCAAAAACATCAAGAACATTTGTTACTGAAATTCATTTGAATTGATTTCATATTACACATGCATAAAAAGATAATTTTCTATTCCTTTTGCAGTTTGTGAGTTATTACCTTAAAAAGAAGACTTTACAGCAATCATCCATAAATCCATTCAGTTCGCTTATTACCTCTGGAATATTTTCTTTTAAAAATATTACTAGGAGCACTTTTAACCAGCCCAAGTTTCAAGCTTTAAAAGGCCTCTATTTTACATACCCAGTAAATACTTTTTTCTGAAAATTTTGTGTTATAGATTCATAATTCACAGTGGGCTACCCGTGTTAATATGCACTCACAGCTGCATGTAGCCCTAGGAACCATTATTATATTAAGAATAATGTAAAGACACTTAAACTTATTCCGTATCATCATGCATATCACCAAGTGTGTGCCATTATGAATAGCAGTCACAGCACACAGCATAATGGTATGTTAAAGACAGCATTGTGGTGTAAACTAAATGCACATTAAGAATACACAAAACTCTGCTGAATTTTAATCTTTCTTATTCATAGGGCACAGAGCTCTAATGATCCTCAAAATGCATGTGATTTAAATAAGCCATCTTTATTCCATTCCATTTAAACCCTTGGTGTGAGTTAATCGGCTTTGGTGGGCCCATTCCTAGTGATGAACACGAAGAAAGTTTAACTCACACATAGAGAAATACGTGGCACCTAGTGAACGAATAAAGTGAATCATCTAATCTACCTCACCAAAGGCACCCTACTGGCTTCCAGTCCTAATTATAAAGTTGTATGAATTTAGAAGGGAAGGCCTAATTGATCTCCCTTTCTGAAAGCTAATTTCCAAAGAATTTGCATATAAAAGAATTACAACTACATAAGAATGTTGCCAAAGTTACTCTCAGAGTGCAAAGGAGAGATCTTTATTGTTGCTCTGATGCTTAATTTAAGAAATTATATTAACAATAGTTATAGCTAACAAAACCCAGTCAGTGGATTTCATCTTAGTCATTTGAGTAGCTTTATTTCTCTGATCTGGTGAGTGTAGCATTACAGAGGAAAATGCCAGGCTCATTGCAGAGAATCTCATGATTCCTCCCAAATTTCTTCCAAATCTAGTTGTGATAATATGAATTTTCAATGAGTAGATATGAGGTCTTGTGTTCCAATACAGTGGAAATCGTATGTGATCTTTCTCTTTTTCATTTTAAAAACATTTGTAACAAACATTTGTGCTTGGTGATTGGCTTTAAGAAGAGCAAGAAAGTGCACAAAGTTAATGTGGGCATGATATTAAAATCCCTCAGAAGTGATTAATCAGCCGTAGTGGACTGTGATGCTTATGGTTTTGTCTGCTCATCTCCCTTCTTCTGGTATATACAAACTTTCCTTCGGGGACCATTACTCCCTGATCCCACGGTGGGTTATTAATCCCATTGACCTGCCCTCACCGGGCCAATGGTGGGTTCGAACATTGTCAAAATAGCCATGCGTCTTGGGGCCTAGTTATTAACTTAGGGATAGAAACCTGACCCAAGTAAGGCCAGAAAGTCTTCTCCAAGGGTCTAGTGCTAACAGGAAAGACAGGCTTTATCCACTGGGAAGCATGAAGTAGCTGAGTATTTCTAGCATCACAGCAAGCATGAGGTTTCCAGTTGCCATTTTGCCCACCTTGTAAAGAGGCCTGATTACTAAAATAACACCAAATGGAAGCGAGAGAGTAAAAGTGAAACACAGTCATGCCAACACCTTTTGGGCCCCTGGCTACTGCCTTAAATGATGTCAGCAGCATCTCTGGACTTCCCATGTATGTAAGCTAATGAACGTTCTTTGATTTTTAAGTTATTTTGTGAGCTACTAAATGTTCCTTTATCATTAAGTTAATTATTTTGAACTGGGTTCCTATAAATTGAAAGGGAGAAAGAATTTAAAGATCTATGACCTTTTTTAGCCATTCAGTATGTATTCACCATTTTCCTAATAACACTGTTTCAAATTCCCTCTTGAGAAAGCACTCTATTTCCCATTCTTAGTCATGGTGCTTTGGGTGGGCTCAACTTTCAACTATAAGCGTGGCCAACTACAGCACCAAATTCCCTTGTACCATGGTGATTGGCTCAAGAATGGGAAGGTGCTGCAAGCAGAGCCAATGGGGTAGAATGAGAATTTGGGAAGAGAGACACAATCTCTTTCCCACTGCATTTAAACATTGATGAAACTGGCCTTGAACTTACAGGGACTACCATGTCAGGCCTAATTAGGGAGCCAGTAAATCAGAAAGCAAAGCACAGATATAGAGAGAAAGTAGATACTAATGTATCTATCATTTGAGGCCTTGCGTCTCTGGATCAGCCTGTACGTGAGGCTGTATACAGTGTCTAGATTTCTAATCAATTGTTTCTATTTTCTACTTAAACCAGCTTGAGGTTTTGCTTTTGGTTTTGTTTTAGGGAGTTTTTAAAATTTTCTTTGGTCATTGGTAATTGACCATTACTCATAGCTCAGATGCACAAACAATTATTTTATAGACTAAAGTACGTTAACAGTTGGTACAACAAATATTTTTAGATTTCACTTGATTTTTGTTACTTCATTACTGGAATGAAAGGCTTAACACCTGGTTTTTCAGCCTTCCCGCAGTCTCACAGACTCCTGGGAATTTGACCCTACAATTCTTCCTGTAACACTAATGGAAGGAATTATAGGAGTATACTTATACCAGATCCAAGGTAAGTGATAGCCCAGCCAAAGACTCCGTACTAGGCCAAGAACCTATACCTATTGTTAAGATTGTTCATCAGCTAATGAATAACTTTTAATGGTGGGCATCAGCTGCACCAGAGAATGAGAGTTAGAAATATAATCCTGAGGAGTCTAAGTGACTAGCTAGTCATAAAAGCTAACAGGACCAGAACTGACGGCTTCCCTACGCTGAGGTTTTCTGCACCCACTTACTTTTATTGCATTCCAAGTGCAGAATGATGGGGACCTCAGAAGCTGTGCCTGGGAGCCACAGGACTTCCACTCTGCTATTCCATTCATGCTGATATTTCATCCCGTAGTCTTTCTTAAAGCCAAATGAGTAATGCTGGGTGAAGCTTCTCAGTTGGTCAGTCCAAACTCAAGATCAATGCTGCTATCAAGCAGAGAGGGCTTGGCAATTACAGAACAGAATAGCTCCTATGCTGGGAGACTAATATACATGATCATCAAGACTGACCTTTCTTTGAAAATGTGTCATAGATTCCAAGGAAAAACTTTCTAGTAAAATTTCAGTGTGTGGATACACATATGTGTATGTTGTAACTAACCCCTAGTTCTGTTGATTATTTCAGGCATTTATTTTCTTCTCCACAATGTCCTTCTTTGTACATTCCTCCTTACCTAATAATGCTTTTAGTAGAATTTTATCTTATTTGAAAGTCTTATCCTCTGCCTCCTAAATTTATAACTCCAGTCGATGATCCCTTCTAGCCCCCAGATATGTATTTCCACTGTATTTCTTGGAAGTCCTTGTCAGTACCTAAAATTCAACATGTCCTAACTCAACCTGTAAGGCAATGTGGTATAAAAATAGCAAAAGATGCAGTATTTCAAGCCAAGCATATCTAGATTTAAATCTTGCTCCTGCCACTTAATACTTGTGTGAGCTTAAGAAGTTATTTAACCTCTCTATGCCTCAGTTTTGTTGTCTATAAAATGGAGATAAAAATACCTATCTTACAGTATTCTTGCAAGCACTGAAATGAGAACACACGTACTAGTGCTAATGTTTATTTTCTGCTCCTCTCTGCTTCCATAGATGTGAATTAATTCCAAAGCCTTTTCCTAGAATGAAAAAGAATAAGTTGAAACACTGGAACACTTCCACTATCTCTCCAACCTTTACACATTTCTTCCCAAAGGGAGGAGGAAAGACACTCCCATCAGTTCATTTGGCATAAGGAATTGAGGCTGCTTAAGCCAGTGCCTTCTCGGTTCTTTCCCTTCTAGATCTGCCCTTCTTTAGAAAGACTTTGTTCGGTACCTACTCCCAGTCCTGCAATAAATGCCTATGATTGTCCAGCTGCGTCAGTAGATAATCCCTGTTTCGAGTGAGAAATACAAGCAGGCCCATCTGGCCAGAGGTCTTGATCTCCATGTGCCCAACTCCTGGGGCCTATACAAACCAGAGAAAGAAGAAGAAAGTTATTTCTTGGGCCCCTGCATCGCGACAGTCATGAAAAGTGCTCAGCACACTTTGGCACACACTAGGAGCCCAAAAAAGTTTCAATGTCCTCTCTCCACCAACATCTGTTGCTGCCCCCATATTCCCTATTTCAGATCCTTTCAGAGACTTTCAGAGACTTTCTGGACTTTGCAGTCTACTTCCTCTCCCACATTTTCATATCTAGCTGTTCACCAAGCAGGCGTATTCTACCAAACTGTTGTCTTGAACCTATTCTGTCCACACCACCTCCACTGACTCATTTCACTCCTAGATTAGTTCAAAAACAGGGGAATTGACCTCACCACCTGCCTCTGTGTCCTCTTCCACCAGTGCACCCCTCACATGCAACCAGAGAGAGCTAACATACAATGTGGGCTATGTCGCTTTACCAAGGGGCTGAGTCTGTATCAATTGTCCTTTCCAGTTACATGTTCCATACTTCCCACCACCCAAATACACACACACACACACACACACACACACACACACACACACGTCACACTATTTACGTGCATACACTCCATGTCAAGAGACTTGGCCCAGTTCATCACTGTCCATGACCATGGGCGTAAGTCTACATAATTCTAGGAATGGGTCAGCAGGCCCACAGTAAGCTGCACTCTCCAATTTGGTACAAGGTGATATTTGGTTCTCTGTCCATACTTCATTACCTTTTTTAGCAATTTGTTCCAAACCCCAGGTAGAGAAGAAAGATGCCATAATTGGCCATTTTTAAATACTCCTAAGACCCCATCCCTGAAATGTGTACCTGTCTTCCACCCTTAACATTCTCTGTCTTACCTTCAAAACCCAGTCCAAATACTTCTGCTGCTGTGAAGCGTGCCCTGACCATCAAGGTATTAGAGTTTAAGGATGACAATTACATATCTTTCTTCCCTTTGGATTCACATGAGTCAAAATAGGGCTCGAAGTATTCATGTTATTAATAATAAAGCTGGATTGGAGACTGAGCAGAGCCTTTTATAACCAGCCTCCACCCAGACACACTCAAGCATACATACCAGTCACAGATGTAAAGATAGAGAAGTCAGCTCCCTCACCCTTGCCCAGAGCTTTGTCCACTGAGAGTCTGACCTCATGAAAACTGTAAGCAATACCATTGCTCCCAAAGACAACAGTCCTAGAAATCAAGTGTTTATATTAGACATGAACAGAAATACATTTACTAATGCCGAAAAAAAAAAGTAAGACCTAGGTAACGTCAGGTTTTTACCAATCTCGCCAATGAGTTAATTCAGTTAAGGGGGTGGGATGGAAGAGGCTCCTGGAATGCAATTTCTTTCTTTCTTTCTTTTTTTTTTTTTTGAGACAGAGTCTGGCTCTGTTGCCCGGAATAGAGTGCCATGGCATCAGCCTGGCTCACAGCAACCTCAAAGTCCTGGGCTCAAGGGATCCTCCTGCCTCAGCCTCCCAAGTAGCTGGGACTACAGGCATGCACCACCATGCCCGGCTAATTTTTTCTCTATATATATTTTTTTAGTTGTCCAGATCATTTCTATTTTTTAGGAGAGATGGGGTCTTGCTCTTGTTCAGGCTGGTCTCGAACTCCTGACCTTGAGGGATCCACCCGCCTCGGCCTCCCAGAGTGCTAGGATTACAGGCGTGAGCCACCGCGCCTGGCCCTGGAATGCAATTTCTTATGTCAGCTCAACTGGCTGAGGGATGCCCAGATAGCTGGTAAACATTATTTCTGGGTGTATCTGTGATTGTGTTTCTAGCAGAGATTGCCATTTGAATCAGTAGACTGAGTAAAGATCTGTCCTTACCAATGTGGTTGGGCATCATTCAATCTGTTGAGGGTCTGAATAGAACAGAAAGGTGGAGGAAGGACAAATTTGCTCTCTTTCTGTATGAAATGGGACATTCATCATTGCTTGCTTTCCGATATCAGCACTCCTGGTTCTCAGGCCTTTGGACTAGGATTGAATTGCACCACTGGCTTTCCTAGTTCTTCAGCTTGCCAATGACAGATCTTGGGACTTCTTGGCCTGCATAATCACAACAATCACATGAACCAATTCTCATTTCATACCTATCTATCTATCTATCTATCTATCTATCTATCTATATTTATCTATGTATTTATCTATCTATCTATCTATCTATCTATCTATACTATTGATTTTGTTTCTCTGGAGAGCCCTAACTAATACATCTCCCTCCCACAACTTCCTTGAGAGAACTTACATGATAGAAGACATTCTTATCTGTATGGGTAAAGATAAGAATTAGGGTAAGAAGAATTATTTCCCCTAATATTCCCAAACTTAAATTTCTTAAACCCAAACTCTCCTGAGTGTCCCATTAAGTTTAGAGATTTCTCTATTAATATACTTACAATTTTGCTCTGTATGTGTCTGTTTATGTATATATTCCTGGAATATTGTTTTAAAAAAAATACAAGTATTTGTCTGTGTTCCAGTGCCTGGCATATAGTAGGTTCTCAGCAAATATTTATTGGCTAAATGGATGAGGTGAAATCATAGAATATGGTAAATAGAAGGGTATCTTAGAAGTCATCTACCTTGATTTCACATCTAAACCCAAGAATCTCATATACAACATCCCTGAGCATTGACTGCTTACTCACTGTTTGAGCACTTTAGTGAACAGGAACTCAACTTTAGGAGTTATATCAAGGCATAGAGAAGATAAACATCACCTCTGTGTCCTCAGAAGGACACATCATTTCTTGGGTATTCTTGCCAAAAAGATATAAGTTTATTCCAAAGCTAAGAAAACATTAGACAAACCCAAACTGAGCAACACTCTACAAAGTAACTACCAGTATTCCTCAAAAGTGTAAGAGTCATGAAAGACAAAATAATACTGAGGAACTGTCACAGACGGTGGAGACTAAGAAGACATGACAACCAAATGCAGTGTGGGATCCTGGGGAGGATCCTGGAACAGAAAAAAAAATGAATATTAGAAAAATTAGGGAAGTTAAAATAAGGTAGTGGAGTTTATTTAATAGCATTAAATTATCATAATTTTCTACTTTTAACATTTGGATGATAGTTATTTAAAGCAGCGATCTCCAACCTTCTTGACACCAGGGACTGGTTTCATGGAAGACAGTTTTTCCACAGAAGGGGGGTGGGAACATCGCTGCCACCTTGGTTCCCCCTCAGATCATCAGGTGTTGGATTCTCATGGGGATCATGCAAGCTGGATCCCTTGTATGTGCAGTTTTTCAGTGGGGTTTGCTCTCCTGTGAGGATCCCATGCTGCTGATTGGGCGTGAGGCGATGCTCGGCAGTGATGGAGCGATGGGGAGAGGCTGTGAACGCAGGTGGGGCTTCGCTTGCTCACTGCTTCTCACCTCCTGCTGTGCGGCCCGGTTCCTGGCGGGCTGTGGACCAGTGCCAGTCTGTGGCCCAGGGGTTGGGGATCGCAGATTTAAAGTGTTAAAATTAAGGGAAGTGGAATAAGACATTTACACCTACTGTATATACTATTTTTGCAAGTTTTCTATAAATCTGAGTCTAAAATAAAAAGTTTTTAAAAGTCACCTCTATAACACATATATAGGTTTACAATAGTTTGAAATCTTAGCAATCCTTAGGTCAACTAAGCACAGTAGTGACAGTAATAAAATTGTATCTGGGGAACAATTACACTATGAAGTGTCGCAACAAGTCAGAAGTAGTTCACTGTCCATGGTTAAGCAGCATACAGTCTATAAAGTATGTTAATAGTTCATTGTCACTAATCTGTCTCCTCGTATAGCTCTGAACTCCAGATTTAAAACAGCTCTCTTGTCTTTGGGATTAATTTATGATTGAGAAAAGGCAGGCAGCAGGGTGCTGCAAACATTTGAGGGGGCCGTCACAGGTTTCCAGTCCTCCTGCTCCCTCTCTTGAGAGTCCAGTGTTCTCTCTTTTTACTCACCAGTCTTCTGCTTGAATTACACTAAAATTCCCTTGCTTGGAGTCTGTGTGTCACCTCTATCCATTGATAGATTCCATGAAAACAGAATGTGTTTCACATGGAAAGTAAGATGAAGGCCTCTGGTCAGAGTGGTAGGAGATGTAGGGTACACAGACTCACACCAGGGGAGTTTAATAAATGTGGTAGCAATTTCCTAATGTATGCAATATCAGAAAATGAAAAGTCTCAGAACATCAGTAAACTTCTGACCAATGTTAGCTATTGGATTTTATTAGAATCTCCGGTAATGCTAAATCTCATTGAAAATGCCTATGCTCTATCCCAGATTATTTCATCTGATGTTTCTTCACACCTTTACTGGGAGCCTGATATGTCCCCAATAGGCCCCTTTTACCCACTACTCCAGATCCTCTGAGCCTCAGCAGTATCTTTCTCAAGCCTGGTCAGTGAGTTGTTCTACATGGACCCTGATCAGCTTCAAAGAGGTGCATTTTCACAGCACCTAGCCCAGGCCTGTGTATGCCCTGGACTCCTGCTCTGGGATTCTTAGGTTGATGCTGTGTCTTGGAGCATTGCAGGAACCAGGTCAATGTCCACATGTGTACAACCCATGGTTTAATGTCCTATGGGTTGTAACTTTGACTAATGAGAGATTGCAATTAATTGACAGCAGGTTCTGAGACACTTTTCATATTGTTTCTCAGATGTCTAACAGCATTGATCAACCAATCACCATAGTGAAGACCAACTCCATAACCCATCTTGTAATGGCTCTCTCTCCTTCCTTGCTTCGGACCCTGCTCCCCAGAATCACATTCTAAATAAAATACAGATTCCAGGCTCTGCTTTCTAGGGAACCCAGGAGAAGACAGCATCTTTGCAAATTGTAATTAAAATGTGCCATCGGGACTACAAAGTCAAAAACTGGCAACAGAAGTATAAAACAAAGCTCCTAAAAGCAATATGCTAAATTCTGGGAAGACTTTCCACTAAATCTGTCACTGAGATTTATGCATTAATAAACATATTCTTAGATTACACATATTCTGTGAGCTGACCAAGAATAATACAGAAGACCAAAAACAATAGAGAAAAAATCCACAACCTTGATTCAGTTGTTTTATTAGCCCTTAGCTATGGGATACATGATAGCCTTTACAAAACCTAAGTGACCAAAATAACACTTCTCTCCCTTCTTCCATATGCTTGTCACTTTCTACGTACTTAGACACTACAAATGTCAACAAACGACATCACTAGAAAGAGATGAGAACACTCAGATGAGAACACTCAATGGTGTATGGCATCATGGGAGACACAGACACCTGAGAAATATGTGTTCTGTGAGAGGCTGGAACACGAAGGCTAATGAGACAAGTGCACGCTGGCAGGGAGCAGTCCTCCTTAGTCTAAATTTGTATCAAGAACTGCTGCAGGTTCCTCTGTCTCACCAGCATAGGAAGAGAACCCAACCACGGAAAAATATCCCATCTCACCCCAGTAAACCCACTCTGAATGAAATAGCTGCTAAAAACTAAATGTAGGGACTATACATATTACTTCGCCCGTAAGAAAAATTGAGAAATTTCTCAACAACCAGTAGACATGCAGGGTTGTTAAAAACACATTTCCCATGTCTACAGACAAACATGAGACCCTCTAGGTCTCATGTTTGTCTCTAGAGTCTTCTTTCCAACCAAGGAAAAGTAAACAACAAAAAGCAACACATGAGAAAAGGAGAAGTGTGTCGAAAACTCAGAAAAATACATGCAGAAAACATAACACCATTTTAGAAGAGCATCTATTTGGTTCTCTCGGAAAGATGCAAAACAACAAGGTCTTCGTGAAACAGGTGCCAAAGCATAATGAAAAATACAGTGAGATAAAGGCAAAGACAAAAATGAAACTAGATGAAATAAAAAAAGATTTTAATGAGTCCTGAAATGTAATTCAAAATTTTAAAAAATTAGGCAATAAAAAGCAAAGTTGACACTGTGTAAAATCAAACCTTAGAGAAATGGTCCAACTCAAGATGTTCTACTAGAATTTAAAAAAGAATGAATATGATATAGATGTGAATATGAATATGATATGACTTGGATAAAAGGCTGAGATCCAAGCTAAAACATATACAGGACCTAAAGAAAAAATTAGACACTTAGAACTCTTAAGGAGACAGTATAAATTACTGGCTGACTGCTTAGGATTTGGAGTGAGGCATTTGGGAAAATCCTCTGCTATTTACCAGCTGTAGAGGCTTGGGAAAGTTGAATATCATCCCTGAGTTTCATGTGCTTATCTTTAAGAGAAGAATGATAATAGCTATTCTTATGATTACCTTAGACAATGTATGTAAATTATTTAATATAGGCATTCAATGAATAACTGTTATTAATACCATGATCATCATTAAACACAATAATCAAAGATGTGTTCAAAGGAATTTTTCCTGAGATCAAAACAAAACCTGCAGTGTGTAAACTGAAAGAGCTCACCTGTGCCAGACATGGTTAATGAAAAAGGTACACACCTGGCAACAGCCTGGCTATCAAAGACAATTATAAGAAAATGAACAAGCAAAAATTCTACTAATTCCAGAGGTTCTTACTCAGAACAAAAGTCAGGCTAGCCTCCAACTTTTCCTGCAACACTAACACCTAAAGACAATGAAATGAAAAGACATTCTCAAATTACGACACTTACAAATCTCCCTAGAAAAAATTACTCAAAGACCTTCTTGCTTACTAAGAGACAATCAAAATCAAGAAGTCGAAAATGGGAAAGTTGTAGCATTAAAACCAACTAATATAACTTCTGCAAATACATTTACAATGATTATTTGGAAAATATTATACACAAACGTATATGCAATAACTCTACATGCAGCCTTCCAGTATCACACTAGGGAGAAGTAGAATGACATAAATTCCTCAGCAAATAAGAAAAGTGTCATTTCTGCTTGGTTGTTGATTTTAATAAGTGGAGAAATGAAGATTAAGTATTTGATAAATGAAAAGCAATCAAAGGTAGAACTTAAAACAGAATGTATTCTTGCCACATTATTAAAGAAAATTCTTTAAAAATACATTTATCAAAAGACAGAAAAATAGAAACTAGAAAGCACAAAACATGCTAGAAAAGTAGGACATTAAATTTGACAATAAATAAAAATAGGTTATATGCTATTAATAACAAAGATAAAACTAAAAATAAATAAGAATGATTAAAAATATATTGTACAGATGCCAAAAGCATAAAAGAGAAGGCAAGGTCAAGATAAATCATTAAATAGGACAGATATGTAAAGATATGTCAATATAAAGAAAAATTGTTTAAGATTTTTAAGGAGAAATAGATATGATTTAATTATAGAAGAATTTTATGAGCCACTGTCAATCTCTAGAAGATTTAGTTGCCAATATCACAACATAGATGGTTCAAATAATATAACTCATAGGATTTATTAAGCAATAAGACTTATTGATTAATTTAAAAATATATACTTTTTTCAAACATCCATAGAACATTTTCAAACATTAAATATGTACTATACTATTGTTTTAAAAAACTCAGCAGGATCAAATATAGAAAGCTTTTCTTTTCTTTTTTTGTTTGTAAAGAACACATCACATGAAATCTACCCTACTGTATTTTTAAGTGTACAGTACAGTATTAACTGTATGTACTTTGTTGCATAATAAAGCATATACGTTGTTGTATAGCACTTTTTCAGCTCCCATGACTAAAACTCTATACCCATTGCATGATAACTTGCATTTTCCCTTCCCCGTAGTCCCTGGAAATCACCATTCTACTTTCTGCTTCTGTAAGTTCAACTACTTTAGATATCTCCTATAAGTGGAATCATGCAGTATTTGTCCTTCTGTTAGCGGTTTATTTTACTTAGTATATTATCCTCAAAGTTCATTCATGTTATCAAGAATGACAAGATTTCCTTCGCTTTGAAAGCTGAATACTAGTCTATTGCATGTATATACTACATTTTCTTCATTCATCCAATGATGGACATTTAGGTTGTCTTTACCTCTTGGCTATTGTGAATAATGCTGTAATGAACATGAGAGTACAAATATATCTTCAAGATCCTCTTTTAAATCCTTTTGGCTAAATATCCAGAAGTAGGATTGTTGGATCATATAGTAGTTCTATTTTTAATTTTTTGAGAAATTTTCATACTGCTTTCCATAGTAGTTGCATCATTTTACATTTCAATTGATAGTGCATAAGGATTCCAGTTTCACCACATCTTGGCAGCACTTGTTATTTTCTGTTTTCTTCTGAAAATGGTCATCCTAACAGATATGAGGTGGTATCTATTGTTGTTTTGATTTGCATTTCCCTGATGATTGGTGATGTTGAGCATTTTTATATATGCCTCTTAGCTATTTGTATGACTTCTTTGGAGGAATGTTTAAGTTCTTTGTCCAATTTTTAATTGGGTTATTTGTGGTTTTTCATTTTTGACTTGTAGTAGTTTCTCATATATTTTGGTTCTTAAACCCTAATTAGATATATGGTGTGTTGTCATTACATTCTTCAGCTCCAAAATTTCTGCTTGGTTCTTTTTAATATTTTCTATCTCTTTGTTAGTATTCTCATTTTGTTCATGCAACATTTTCCTGAGCTTGTTGAGTATCTTTATGACAATTGCTTTAATTTTTTGTCAGGTAATTCATGTACCTCTGTTTCTTTGGGGTTGGTTTCTGGAGATTTATTTTTTTCCTTTTGGAGAGGCCGTGTTTCTTTGTGTATCTTGTTACTTTGTGTTGGGATCTACACATATGAAAAAACAGCCGTCTCTCCCAATGTTTACAAACCAGTTTTATGTAGGGAAACACCTTCACCACCAACCAGCCTAGCTAGACATTTTGGGGACCTCTCAAACTTTTTCTGTGGATGCATCTTCTCTGGACTTTCATGTGTAAATTCCAAGTTAGAGAGATTTTTCAGTTTTCTTTTTGCAGGAGATTGCAACCTCTTCCTCTTTCTGGTATCTTTCTGTGGTAATTGGCATTGCCTAGAGATACTGCAAACTCTTTCTTGTTCTCAGTGGTGCATAGGCATCTGAAGTATGCTGATTTTGTGAGTGTTCCCAATCAGACAAGACAGTAACCAGTCTCTCAGAAAGCCCCTCCAAAAGCCAGAATGTTGAAGGCATACTCTCCTCTTCCCTTCTCTCACCCCTATCCAAGAGAGAAGCCACCAAGCTATATCAGCCTCTGTCTGCTGTACTGTGAGTCCCTTGAAGCAACAGCAAGCTGCCCAGTTCTTTTTTATTCTCAGTCAGCTCCAGGCATCAAGAGTATACCAGGTCCTATTAGCTGCTCAAGTCAGAAAAGACACGAACAAGTCCCTTAGGCACCCCCACCCCCAGAAAAACTGAAACATTGGGAACATGCTTCAACTCTTTCCCTCCCCAGGAAGAAGGCAGGAGTTGCAGGTTTTCTCCTACTTACTCTGTACTGAGCTGAGAGAAAGGGCAATGGCAAGTAGGTATATGCTAGTTCAAACCATCACTTTTGTTCTTAGTGGCTTCCAACCTGTTACCCATTTCTGTCACTACTTAGACACAAGCAAGACAGAAGCCAGTTCCTTCGGTAGCCACCCAAAATAGTCCACAAATTAGATATATGTTCCAGTCTTCTCTTTCCCTCCCCAGGGAGAATCTGGGAGTTGGAAGTTTCTTCCTAATCACCATGCTGTGCCAGAAGAAGGAGCTCTGGAGAGTGAGTGCCAAGAATTTTCCTACCAACTTTGATGCAACTATTTTGGTATTCACCTGAGAGTACAAATATATCATTTACCCATAATAATTAAAAATTTGAAGATTTTTTAAAAATAAAATAAAATACATAGGTATTAATTTAACCGAGGTGGAGAAAGATCGAAAAATATCTACACTGAAAACTATAAACCATTGATTAAAGAGACTGAAGAAGATAAATGGAAAGATATTCCATGCTCATGGATTGGAAGAATTAATATTGTTAAAACGGTCATACTACCCAAAGCAATCTACAAAGTCAATGCAATCCTTATGAAAATATCACTAACATTCTTCATAGAAATAGGAAAGTAAAAATCTAAAATTTGTAAAGAACCACAAAAGACCCTGAATAGCCAAAGAGATCTTGAGCAAAAACAAAGACAAAAACAAAGCCAGAGGTATTATACTACCTGATTTCAAAATATACTACAAAGCTATAGTAACCAAAACAGCATGGTATTGGCATAAAAACAGACACATAGACCAATGAACAGAATAGAGAACACAAAAATAAACCCATGTGCTTAGAGCCAACCATATTTTGACAACATTGCCAAGAACACAAAATGGAGAAAAGGCAGTCTCTTCAATAAATGGTTCTAGAAAAATTAGATAGCTGTATGTGAAAGAATAAAGCAAGACCCCTATCTCTCACCATATACAAAAATCAACTCAGGAAGACTTATATTTAAGTCCCAAAATGATAAAACTACTTGAAGAAAACACAAGGAAAATGCTTCAAAACATTAATTTAGACAAGAATTTTTTGGGTAAGACTCCAAAATCAAAAGCAAAAATGGGATTACATCAAACTAAAAAGCTTCTGTACCACAAAATAAAAAATAAATAAACAAACAGAGTGAAAACACAACCTACAGAGTGGGAGAAAACATTTGCAAACTATGCACCTGACGAGGAGTTAATATTCAGAATATAAGGAATTCAAACTACTCAATAGCAAAAACATCAAATAATCCTATCAGAAAATGGACAAAAAACCTGAATAAACATTTCTCCAAGGAAGAAATACAAATGGGCAACAGTGCAATGAAAAAATGCTCGATATCAATAATCATTAGGGAAATGCAAATCAAGATCCCAATGAGATATCACCTCACCCCAATTAAAATGGCTATTGTAAAAAAAAAAAAAAAAAAAGCCTGTATAGAAGTGGAGAAAGGGGAACTCTTACTATACATTGTTAGCAGGAACTTAAATATGTACAGCCATTATGAAAAACAATATGGAGATTCCTCAAAAATTGAAAATAGAAATATTTTATGATCTAGGAAACTCACTACTGGGTATATAGCCAAAGGAAGTAAAATTAGTATGATCAAAAAGATATCTACACTCCCATGTTTATTGCAGCACTATTCACAATAGCCAAGATATGGAATCAACCTAATGGATGAATGGATTTTTAAAAGTGACATATATACGTAGCATAATACTATTTAGCCATGAAAAAATTATATCCTGTCATTTGTGTTATCATGGATGAACCTGGAGAACACTATATTAAGTTAAATATGCCAAGGACAGAAAGACAAATACCACGTGAACTCACTCGTATTTGGAAAATAAAGAAGTTGATCTCATAGAAGTACAGAGTAGAATAGTGGTTACCAGATGCTGGGGAGGCGAGAAATGAGGGGGTGACAGGGAGAGATTGGTCAATGGATACAAAGTTACAGTTAGATAAGTGGAATAAATTCTGGTGTTCTATTGCACAGTAGGGTGACTGTGGTTAACAATATTGTATTATATATTAAATAGATGAAAATAGCTAGAAGAGAGAATTTTGAATGTCCTTACCACAAAGAAATGATAAATGTGTGAGGTGATGGACAGGCTAAATACCCTGATTTGATTTTTACATAACGTGTACATGTATCAAAACATCATACATATATACAAATATGTATAATAATTATGTGTCAATCAAAAACAAAATAAAAAATACAGACATCTTTCCTCATGAAATTACAAAACAAAAAATGTCTGAAACAGACTATGACATTATGTTAGCTACATTGCTCCAGAATTATCTCACATCCAGTTGAACTTGAATTCATCTTTTCAACCTAAATAATCTAGGTAAAAGATGTTGCAGAGAAATAAAACACACAATCAAACATTTTACAATAATTTCACTTAAAACAAGTTTGAATATAATGCTTCAAGTATGTAGCAACCCAAAGCTAACGTAAAAAAAAAAAAAAAAAACTGTAGATGTATTATATGACAAAAGAGAAAAACCCAGCAAGCTTTTAGCCCAGAAAATTAAGAAGGAAACAGCTTGCAACCTGATAGTTTCAATTAACACCCATATGTTTCTTCAACCCATGGCCTATCTGAAATTAATGAAATCTTTTCTATATGCTGCCTCAATTTGTATGAATCAATCCAGAATGTGATAAAGAACAGAGAGAATAAATTCTTCTCTCTGGTCATTGGCACTGATGTAAATATCACAAACTCATTAACTAACAAACATAAGAAAATAACATAAACCACATCAAAACATCCCTGTGGGGTGTGCACAAAAGAGAATTGGATTCAGGGGAGGGGGAGACTAAAAAAAAGAAAAAAAAAAGAAGTTTATTTAAAAGATTATCTTTCCCCTAGATCAAATCATCATAATGGCTATGATTAATTCTTTTTCTTCCAAATAACTTCCTTGTACTCCTAACCCAAAATGTAATTCCTGTTCCAGAGTTCTCGTAGACCCAAGAAGAAAAAAACATCTACTGACTAGAGTTTTTCTTCAATTCTAATTATAATTGGAAAGGCACATGCACCATGTTTAAATCCCTTATGCCCACATTATATGTAAAAAATGACAGGGCGTTATTAAAATAGACTGTCCTCTGATAAATCTCTATAGATGCATTAATTGCACATTCTATGTTTTTAAACCAAAATCTCAACCCTTGTCACATCTTTTGACACTGGGAGGTGAGAGAGGACAGTAATTGAATTTGAAGTTGATTTTGTGATGTCTCGAACCTGAGCCAAAAACAAAATCAAAACACTTCACATGGGTAAATTCACACCTAACAGGACAATGCACACTAACTGGGTGAAGTCATACTTATAACTTTGACTCCAACTGTACAGGAGCAAATTATGTAACCAAAACCTGTGTACCTCTGTAAAATTCTGAAATAAAAAAAAAAACTTCACATGATAATGCAATTTAGAAAAATAATCTTGTTTTTAAAAACTTTACCTTAAAAAGAATAAAATATGGATTTTCCTTGTATCCACCTGTATTTCTAAAGTAATTCACCATGAAGACTTTATGGACAGCTATGAAAAGAATTGTTCTTATATACACATAAGTGTTGAATAGGAGTAGCCATTCCATTCCTGCAACACTTGCATAACTGGGCATGAAGTTTGGAGTTATTTTACCCTATTTACATGCCTATGACACAATTCTATGTGGTATAGCATAACCAAACCATATTGTGAGATGTGTATGCCGATAGAATGTAAATACTATGCCAAAGCAAGGTGGAAATCTTTGATTGTTGTTAAAAGGAGACAGAATCTATGAGAGAGAATACCTGTCAAGTCACGAGAGGTGAAAAAGAGCAAGTTCTTTGTGTGGTGCAGTGGGCTCCACACCATCTCTGGCATAATTCAGACAAAGAATAATCCTTGAGTGAGCCCTCACATCCTTCCTATTTTCTTTGTAAGATGAACTCCCACCCTCACCACCCTTGAAAAGTTCAATCTTTTCCTCACTACAAGCTGCATCCCTTCCCTTCCATTCCATTCCAACTTGAAAAATATTCGTTTCTCCTGGTTAATAATACTTTTTTACTTCATTTTAATTGTCCTTTCTACTTACCAGTCAATAGCACCCTTCCATTTTTACGACAATGATCTAAACAAATCCCCTCATTCCTGACCTTTATTCTCACTGCAACTTCATATAATCTGACTCTTGCCCTACCATCATCACCAGTGACCTCTCCCATACATCAAATCTCATGAATTTGTCAATCTGTGTCACTGGCCTTTCTGAAACACTTGATATTGGAGACTCTACTGGAAACATTCTCCTCCCTTGGCTTTTTAACTTTTATTATCCTCCTCCTTCCCTATAAGTAATCCATCTCTGCATCTTCTTCTCCTTTTTAATAGGAATAGTTATCATGAGGATTATAAAAATTAAAAACCAATATTTTATTGCATTTTAGTACATGTACTACACATTTGTTTACTTGCTTTATTTGATTCTCCAACACTCTTTCTCACCATTAACTTACTCCCTCACTGAGCTTCAGTGTACTCAGGACTTCAACCATAGAACTATTGAGAATACATTCCACAAGTACTACTCCAGTTCAAATCTCCTACCTCTACTATAGTTTCTTATTTCGAACTATCTTCAAAACATTTTTTCTTGGAAATCCACTCATAGGCTCAAATTTAAAACAGCCAAATTAAACTTATCTTCCCCTTCTACCCAGTGTGCTCTGCCTGCAGGAAGGAGAAAATGGTGGATGGGCAATCAACTTCCACCACCTCTTCTCCCTCTAGATCTGGAATTTCCAGTGCAGTAATATCATGGTGATATGATGAAGGAAAATTAGCCAAGAAAAAGCTCCATCTGCTTCTTCCCAATCCATTTTACTTCTCCCTGCCCTGAAACAAGGGCCATTAAGCACAGAACAACATGCAGTATGGATGAACAGGTCCCAAACAGCAGAAATTAATCCCAGACTTGTTCCTCAAAATAAGCAAACAAATTGTCTTGGTAAACAGAGTTTGGGAAGGATGGCTTGAGAGACAGAGATTCTTAGAAGCAGCTTTTAACAAATTAAATGGAGTTTCTAAAGTGAATGGGGAGATTTCAAGAGGGTTGAAGCATCAGTAAAAATCTCAAGCTTAAGAGAGTAGTGGTGTATGACTGATTCAGTCTGACAGGGAGTGTTATCCAGGCTAAAACCAGGACAAAATACAATGAATACCGGCACCACCAAGAACTGAAATGCTATGACAATGCTATCCAAAGGATGCAGGAGATGATCAGTATATGGTATTGACCTGAGGCTTCCTGAACTTTTCTCCCTTTAATAAATGGGATTTTTGTTTTAATTGTTTGTTTTACTTACAGTATTGAATATTAGCTGGGTTAGGTTTGGGTGTGGTGTGTGTGTATGTGTGTGTGTGTGTGTTTGTGTATGTGTGTGTTGCCAGTTTCTTTTCTTCTATACATTTAATATTTTGTTTTACTTTGTTTTAACATGATTGACATCTCAGTTTTAATAATACTTTTAATACCTTCTTTCGCTTAACATAAATGGCTACAGTTTTCCAATTTGCTAATCGTCCTTTTTAATTGTTCCGTGGTTGGTGTTGATTTTTTTAGAGCAATTTTAGGTTCACAGCAAAATCAGGAGGAGGGTGTAGGGATTTTCCATATGTACCCTGCTCCTGCTCATGCACTGCCTCCCCCATTATCAACATCCCCCACCAGAGTGGTACATTTGTTACAATTGATGAACCTACATTGAGACAGGCATAATCACCCAAAATCCATTTTAGAGGAGGGTTTGCTCTTGGTTAGATTCTGCGGGTTTGAAAATGTTTAATGACATGTATCCATCATTATAGTATCATACAGAGAATTTTCACTGCCCTAAAAATACTCTGTGCTCTGCCTCTTTATCCCTCCCTCTCCTCTAACCTCTGGCAACCACTGCTCATTTTATTGTCTCCCTAGTTTTGTCTTTTCCAGAATGTCATATAGTTGAAATCATATAGTATGTAGCCTTTTCAGTTTGGCTTCTTTTACTTAGTAATGTGCATTTAAGTTTTCTCCATGTCATTTCACAGCTTGACTGTTCATTTCTTTTCAGTGTTCAATAATATTCCATTGTCTGGATGTACCACATTTTATTTATCTATTCACCTACAAAAGGACATTTTGGTTGCTTCCAAGTTTTGGCAATGATAAATAAAGCTTCTATAAACATACATGCAGGTTTTGTGTGGACATGTTTTTAACTTCTTTGGGTACATAGTAGGGAGCATGACTGCTGGATCTTATGGCAAAAATATGTTTAGTTTTGTAAGAAAATGTCAAACCATCTTCCAAGGTGATTATACCATTTTGCATTCCCACCAGCAATAAATAAGAGTTCCTGTTGCTTCACATCCTTGTCAGCATTTGGTGTTGTCAGTGTTCCGTATTTCAGCCATTCCAATAGGTGTGTAGCGGTATCTCATTGTTGTTTTAATTTGCCTTTCCCAATGACATGTGATGTGGACCATCTTTTCAGATGCTTATTTGTCATTTGTATATCTTCTTTGGTGAGGTGCCTATTAAGGTGTTTGGCCCATTTTTTAATTGGGTTGTTCTATTTTCTTATTGTTGAATTTTAAGAATTCTTTGTATATGTTGGATAACAGTCCTTTATCAGAGGTGTGTTTTGCAAATATTTTCTCCCATTCTGTGACTTGTTCTCTGATTCACTTGACATTGTCCATTACAGAGCAGAATTCTTTTTATTTTGATGAAGTCTAGCTTATCCACTGGAGTTTTTTATTTTGTCTATAAATTGTGTAATCATAATAATGATTATGGTATGTTGGAACATCATTGTAATTGAATATATGGAAAGAAGCGGATGTGTGTATTGGGCAGCTAAGGTGATAAAAGTAGTAGATATCTATTTAGGTATTGTCCAAGAACTCTTTTCAGTTGTCATTCTATTTGCCTATGTTTGCTTTCTCTTTTAAAGTGAATTGCATGTTCTTTGAGAAGAGAGGTTATGTCTCATTACTCCTTTTACTCCTTATTACATAGAATATTCCTTTGTAATACATAAATGCTTCATAAATACTTGGATGATATATTTTTATCCAAGTCTTATATAAAAATCCAAAAAGAGACTTTATTAGGGACCTGCTTATATATAATTCTCCACATATGAAGACCTTGAACATCTAGGAATCCTATTATTTCAATATTTAGATCTGTATCAGATCTGTAATTTGATTAACTTTCACAAAATAGTAAGAAATTATATGTATGTATGTTTTTATATAGTATATGTATTTATATACATTATATGTAATATATATTTTTATATATTTATATATTTTAATATATTTTTTTAATTTTGTGTGTATTTTTTTTCTCACATCACTGAACTGCTAGCAGCTGGCCACAGCCCAGAAAATCAGAGAAACAAGCTTTGAATCTTATTTTCCTCTTGAATGTTTCTTGTAAGTACTACTTGGATTCATCTTTATCCACTGAGAAAAGCAATATACTTTAGCAGACCTTTCTTCCATCATTGAAAGGTTATGAGAGAAGACCATCATTTCATAGGAGATCGGACGAAACATAAAGATCTAAAGATATGGTAGATTCTGTCCTGTTTAAGTCATTTTGTCTTTCCAGAGCTGCTGTGGGGCTGAATGTGAGCCAACAGCTTTCAACCCCACTGGAAGCTGGTGGGCAGGAAGTTCCCAAATTGTACACCCCTGTTCCACCACAATTCCTCAAGGGGAAGAGGTGTGGGTCTCACTCTCTGTGGAGATCTCAGCCTGGGATGTGAACCTGCCAAAGAGAAGCAGCAGTTCATGAACTTCTTGGCTCAAACTATGCTTGCAGTTGTAACGGGTGTGGGAGAGGCTGTAACTCCTGGTCAGCCTGATCTCAATCTGCTTTCTCAGTTGCAGTGAATGGGGAGGTGCAGGGGAGGAAGTGTCTGGATGGGAGAAAGCCAGACCTCCAGCCTCTCATGGCACTCTCCTAGGGGGTGCCCCTCACAGACTGCCCAAACTCCTGGGGCTTAGTAGTTCACCCCACTATTCCATATTTGCTGCTGTGCCTGGGCTCATGGACAGTGAAAAAGCCTTAAGTAAATTTGGTGTCCTGCTGTTCATTGAAGGCACATATGAGGGAGAAGGGAATTCCTCCTTAGCCTTTCACTGGGCTCCAAGCCTCTTTGAGTTTGATCCTCACTGATATCTTCTCTTTATCTTCATCCTTCTTGACTTTGCAGTTTTCTGACATTTCTGACACCTTCCTTTGTGATCAACACCTGAGCTGCAAGTCTTCTCCCCTCCCCTCTATTCAATATTCTGCCTTCCTGCCAAGACAGTCTGACAAATGATGTCTTTAGTTGGCCATCTTGCAAGAATCTACTTTTAATCTTTTGAGGAACCTCCATACTGTTTTCCATAAGTGCTGCACAAATTTATATTCCTATCAACAATATACAGGGTTCCCTTTTCCCAGCATCCTCTCAAATGCTTGTTATTTTTTGTCTTTTTGATAATAGCCATCCTAACAGGTATGAGGTAATATTTCATTGCGGTTTTGATTTTCATTTCCCTGGTAATTAGTGATGTTGAACATTTGTTATATACCTGTTGGCCATTTGTATGTCTTCTTTAAGAAATGTCTACTCAGGTTCTTTGCCAATTTTTTGGCTGAGTTATTTGTTTTCTTGTATTGAGTTGTTTGGGTTCTTTATATATTCTGGAAATTAACTCCTTATCAGATGTATACTTTGCAAATATTCTCTCCCATTCTGTAGGCAATCTCTTTACAATATTGATTGTTTCCTTTGCTGTGCAGAATCATTTTAGTTTGATGAAATCCCATTTGTCTAGTTTTGCTTTCATTGCCTGTACTTTTGAGGTCATATAAAAACAGCATCACCCAAATCAATGAATAAAATCTTTTCCCCTATGTTTCCTTCTGGTAGTTTTACCATTTCAGATCTTATATTTAAGTCCTTAATCCATTTGAGTTGATTTTTGTACATCATATGAGAGTCCAATTTTATTCCTCTGCATGTGGATATCTAGTTTTCCCAATACCATTTATTGAAGAGACTGCCATTTCTCTATTGTGTGTTCTGGCAACCCTTTCAAAGATCGATTGACCATAAATGCTTTTTCTGTGTATTTTGTTCCATTGATCTATAAGTCTGTTTTTATGCCAATATCACCCTTTCTTTGATTACTATAGCTTTATAGTATAATTTGGAATCAGGTAGTGTGATACCTCTAGCTGTATTCTTTATGCCCAAGATCTCTTTGCCTTTTCTGGATCTTTTGTGGCTACATATAAATTTTAGGATTCTTTCTACTATTTCTGTAAAAAAAAGCCACTGGATTATTTTTTTCTGTAAAAGATGCCACTGAATTTTGGTAGAGGTTACATTGAATCTGTAGATCACTTTACGTAGTATAGACATTTTAACAATATTAATTCTTCCAAATTCCTGTAAGTGGTACATCTGCCCATTATTTGTGTCTTTTTCAATTTCTTTCATCAATGTTTTATAGTTTTTAGTGTAAATGTCTTTCACCTCCTTGGTCAAATTTATGTCTAACCATTTTTTGGATGCTATTATAAATGAGATTGTTTTCTTAATTTCTTTTTTGTTTTTGTTTGTTGTTTTGTTGTTGTTAGTGCATAGAAATACACTATGATTTTTGGAAGCTTATTTTGTAACCTGCAACTTTACTGAATTTATTTATTAGTCTAACAATAATTGGTGGAGTCTTTATGGTTTTCTATAAATAAGATCATGTCATCTGCAAAAAATAATTTCCTTCCTTTACCATTTGTATAGCTTTTATTTCTTTTTCCTGCCTAATTGCTCTGGCTTAGACTTTCAGTACTGTATTTAAATGTCAGCCGTGAAAGTAGGCATCCTTGTTTTGTTCCCAATCTTAGAGGAAAAGCTTTTAGTTTTTCACAGTTGAGTATGATATTAGCTATGGATTTGTTATATATGTCCTTTATTATGTTGAGCTACATTCCTCTTATGCCTAATTTGTTGAAATTTTTTATCATGAAAGGACGTTAAATTTTGCCAAATGCTTTTTCTGCATCTATCGATGCAATCTTCTGATTTTTCTTCTTCATTCTGCTAATATGATTTATTGCGTTTATTGATTTACATATGTTGAATCATCCTTATATCCTAGGGATAAATCCCACTTAATCATGGTGTATGATCCTTTTAATGTGCTATTGAATTCACTTTGCTAGCATTTTGTTGAGGATTTTTGGATCTATATTCATCAGGTATATTGGCCTGTAATTTTCTTTTCTTGTAGAGTTTGTGTCTGGCATTGGTATCAGAGTAATATTAGTAAACTGATGTTCATCAGGTCTTACCAAACATTTATAGAATCCTTCTTAAACTTTTCCAAACAATTGAAGGGGAGGACTTCCAAACCCATGAGGCCAGCATTATCTTAATAATTCCTTGTTGAGAAACCTATTTATTCTTTGTCAAGAAGTTTTTGATTACTAATTCAACATTTTTACTCATTATTAGTCTGTTCAGACTTTCTATTTTTTCAGTCTATAGCTCAGTCTTAGTAGGTTGCATGTTTCTAGGAATTTATTCATTTCTTCTAGGTTATCCAGTTTGTTGATGTGTAATTGTCCTTAGTAGTATCTTATGATTCTTTGTATTTCTATGGTATTAGATGTAGTGTTTCCTCTTTCATTCATAATATTCATTTGAGTTCTCTCTCTCTTTTTCTTAGTCTAGCTAAAGATTTGTCAATTTTTTTTTATCTTTTCACAAAACCACCTCTGAGCTTCATTGATATTTTCTATTGTTTTTCTAATCTCTATTTATTTCTGTTCTTACCTTTGTTATTTTCTTCTTTCAAATAATCTTGGGCTTAGTTTGCTTTTTTTTTCCCCTTACTTTCTTGAGATATGGTATTAGGTTGTTTATTTGAGATCTTTCTTTGTTCTTAATGTAGGTGTATATGATCACTGTATACTTACCTTTTAGAACTGCTTTTGCTGCATACAATAAGTTTTGGGATGAATGTCTCCATTTTCAGTTATCTTAAGATTTTTTTGATTTCTCTTTTGACTTCTCCTTTGACCCACTGGTTTTTCAAAAGTGTGTTGCTGAATTTCCACATATTTGTGAATTTTCCTATTTTCCTCCTATTATTGATTCTAGCTTCATATGATTGTGGTTGGAAACGATATTCGATATGATTTCAATCTTCTTCAATTTAAGAGTTGTTTTGTGGCCTAACATATGATCAATACTGGAGAATATTCTGTGTGTGCTTGAAAATGTATATACTGTTGCTGATGCTATGTATGTCTGTTAGGCACATTTGGGTCTATAATGTTGTTCAAGCCCCTTGTTTCCTTATTGGTTTTCTGTCTGGATGTTCTGCCCACTGTACTGAAGTCTCTTACTATTATTGTATTGCTGTCTATTTCTCCTTTCAATTCCGCTAATATCTGTTGTATATATTTAAGTGCTCCTCACAAGTTGTATTCTTAATCAAAGTTATTCTGCAAACAGGAAAATATAATTACAGTTTCTGGGAAACAGAACAATTTCTACCTAACCTCCTCTTTGAAGTAAAATTTCCTGCTATAATAGAGCTAGTTTCTAGTTCCGCAACATTCCACAAATGTCTCTAGTTCACTGAATTATATATCCGATGGTTAATCTTGAAAGAGCATCTTTTTCCTACTATTAAAGAGAACTATTTTCCAAAGATCTTTATAAAAGAAAAAGTACTAATCTAAACTGAGTTCTATATTAAGGCAACCAGAATGTCTAGAGAAAAATTCTGTGAGTGAGAAACACTACAGACCTTGGCTATTGCCTGGCTTGGGTCAGGAAATTCTGTGTAGATCACCACTTCAGAGGACAAAGCATCACCCACGTGGTACTATTGACCATAATGTAAAAAATGTAAACCCAATTTTAATTGTAAAGAAACAGTCAGACTAATGCAAATTGAAGAACATTCTGCAGCAAAAAAAAAAAAAAGTCGATGTTATAAAAGATGAAAATAAAGGGATATAGATAGATAATTAAATAATGACTGAGAACTTCCAGGTTAAAAGAGACTAAAGAAAAATAACAACTAAATGCAATATGTGATGCTTTATTTGATCTTAGGTTTTTAAACAAAAGGTGAAATCTAAATGTGGACTATATATTAGATAATAGTGCCATATCAGAGTTCAATTTCCTGAATGTGATAACTCAAATTTATTGATGCAGGAGAATGTTCTGTTCTTAGGAGATAAATACAGCAAGATATCAATAACTAACTCTCAAAAGGGGTGTGTGCATGTGTGTGTGTGTGTGTGTGTGTGTGTGTATTTGTATAAATTGTATATATGTAAGTTAGAGGGAAAAATGGCAAAAAATAAGTTTATTTACTTGAACCAAAGTAGTTGCAGTTTTAATGGTAATAAATAAATGAGCAGTCTTACATGTGTTGAAATTATGTGTTTTTTCAACTCATTTATTTAACAAATTGTTATTGAGTGTCCATCATACATCAAGTGCTATGCCAGATTGAAAATACAGAGATCAATAAGTATTAATCCTTCCTTCGAGGAGCTCGCACGTAGTTTAATGGAGATATTACTTTCTAGTTCACTTTATAGAACATCACTCCACACCATCCTTCTTTATAGTATGTTCTGTTGCAATATTAAATTATCACCTTTTTTTCCATAATGATACAAAATTTTGAGGATTAAAGGATGTGTTGGCTATGGTCGAATAGATGTTCAGCATTTATTTCTATCCTTTCTATCATTTTCCTTTTTATGAGCTTTTCCCTAGGGGAAGGAAAACTACAATCTTCATTCCTCAGATAGCCTTGTAGCTAGAGCTATAAATGCAAATTAATTTCTGCCAATTAGTTGCACTCTCTGGGATCTGGAAGGTGGAAAAAATTAGACAGCAACTTCCTGTTAAATGGTGCTGGTGGTCATGGCTATGGAAACACTGGCAGTTGGGTGGCTGGATTCAGCTTCCCAGTGTCTGGTCTTTGGCTTTCGTGGGTCAGGTGGCAATTACTGTGGCAGCATTGATTGCAGTGGTGGGGATTGGGACAGCAGCCACTTCCTGACTCCTGGATTGCAGCCATAGTAATATATGCTTAAATTCATTAATTGAATAGTCACTTCCTGACTCCCACTCCTCAATAATTTTATAAGTTCCTAATGCCCTATATTATACCTCCTACTGTTTTAAATAAATAGAGAATATTCTATTTCCTGCACTTAAATTTGACTGATAAACATTTTTGTTTCCAGATATCACCCTGATCAATGGTTTCTTGGCCTCCTGAGCTTTATCTTAAAACAGAGTTTTGAGCCTATTTGTTATGTAAGACATTAGATTAAATGGGCTTAATTTGATCTTCTTTTATCATCCACTGATTTCCAAAATATTTGGGGAAAAAAGCATAGAAGGGATGTGGTGCTTCAAAGCCACTTTACATGTGAACACGATTTTATTAAGTATATATGTTATTTATAAATCATATTTCAATTTATGAGATGACTTTTTTCATCAACTATGATTTCAAAATTGGCAAGCTTTATTCTCAATGAAGGAAAAATAGAATCAGCTCATCTAATGATACAGAAAATTCTAAAATTCACACATTGAAAAGAAAAGTAGATATAGTGATAAAATATTAACATCATTTGAAATAAATCACAAAAATTAACTGCAACTTTAAAAACTTTAAGCAACATAGCAGAAGCTCTTTACTAGCACTGTTAGATTTACACAAAGGAAAAATAGCTTAGTGTGTTGGTAAGGATTGCGATGCCTGTCTGGTGATCTCTACATCCAGACAAATAAGGTAAAATTTCCATTACTTAGCACCCAATCCCATAAAGCCATCAAATAGATAGGATGCGCAATACCATCCACAATCTAGTGTGCATTTACCCATCCCCTGCTTCATCTCCCATGGCTCCCACCCACAATTCTTGCATTTTATACCCACACAATATAAAAATACTGTATTTCTCATGCCTTGTTATATTTGTACTTTAGTTTATCTTACTTAGAATGGCCTATGCCTGTTTGTCAACTAGGCAAATTCCTAATTGTTCTTTAACTCTGAGCCCATATATGAATTTCCTCTCTGACATCTTCTCCAACTAACTCCAGAAGAGTAAAGTAGCCCTTCACTGGACCGCCATTGCCCACATACCTTCTTCCATCCTGCCAATGACCAAAGTACATCTCGATTTTTGTTCACCTGTCTCTCCACTTAGTGTAAGCTTCTTGAAAGCAGGGACTGTGCATTTTCTTTTTGACCTATTAAAAATTCTGCTACTTATTGACTGTATAGTGTGTAATAACAAAACAAAATTAGATCAAGGTGCCCAAGGTCATAGAACTATAATAAGTAGCCAGGATTAGAACCTAAGTCTGCTGATTCCAAAGCCTAGGCTGTGCTGTCTTATTCAAAGAGTGAATGAATGAATGAATGAAACTAGCATAACTCAAAGAGGGAAAATGGAATAATTAAATTTATTTTTTAGTTTTTCTTGACTTAAATATTCCTTTATAAGCGAGAAAGTTAGAGGTATGTAGCCAAGTTAATATGAGTCATTTTAGGCATTAAATCCATTAATGAAAAAGGCAATACTGCAGGAACACAGAGTTTCTCATTTAACCTAAATGAAAGCTTGTATATCAGCTATTTAATAAAATTTACTTTCTCTAAAGAAAATTATTTATTAATTAGAAGTGTTTGATTTTTCTATTGTGTTATTTATTAGTTAGTTTGTTTGTTTGTTTGAGACAGAGTCTCACTTTGTTGCCCAGGCTAGAGTGAGTGCCGTGGCATCAGCCTAGCTCACAGTAACCTCAAACTCCTGGGCTTAAGTGATCCTTCTGCCTCAGCCTCCTGAGTATCTGGGACTACATGAGTGAGCCACTATGCCTGGCTAATTTTTTGTTTCTATTTTTAGTTGACTGGCTAATGTTTTTTCTATTTTTACTAGTGATGGGGTCTCACTCTTGCTTGGGCTGGTTTCGAACTCCTGACCTCAAGCGATCCTCCACCTCAGCCTCCCAGGGTGCTAGGATTAGAGGTGTGAGCCACCGTGCCTGGCCCCTTTATTAGTTTGTTTGAATAAACTTTATTGGTTGTAATTTGGTATACCATAAAAAGAAAATAAAATACCCAGGAATATATTTAAGGAGGTGAAAGACCTTTACAGGGAGAACTATGAAACACTGAGGAAGGAAATAGCAGAGGACATAAACAGGTGGAAAACAATACCATGCTCATGGATCGGCAGAATCATCATTGTTAAAATGTCTATACTACCCACAGTGATCTACAGATTCAATGCAACCCCTATTAAAATACCAACATCATTTTTTGCAGATCTAGAAAAAATAATTCTGCGCTTCATATGGAACCAGAGAAGACCCCGCATAGCAAAAGCAATCTTAAACAAAAAGAACACATTGGGAGGCATCAATTTGCCAGACTTCAAGCTATTCTGCAAGACTATAGTAACTAAAACAGCATGGTACTGGCTCAAGAACAGAGACATAGACCAATGGAACAGAACTGAGAACCCAGTTATAAAACCATCCTCATATAGCTATCTAATCTTTGACAAAGCAGACAAAAACATACACTGGGAAAAGAATCATTAGTCAATAAATGGTGCTGAGAAAATTGGATAGCTACATGTGTAACGTTGAAACAGGATCTGCATCTTTCACCTCTCACAAAAATCAACTCATGGTGGATAACAGACTTAAACCTATGGCATGAAACTATAAGCATTCTAGAAGAAAATGTTGGAAAAAGTCTTATAGACATCAGCCTAGGCAAAGAATATGAAGAAGACCCCAAAGGCAATCACAGCAACAACAAAAATAAATAAATGGGACCTGATCAGATTAAAAAGCTCTGCATAGCCAAGGAAACTATCATGAGAGAAAACAGACAACCTATAGAATGGGAGAAAATATTTGCGTGTTATACATCCTATAAAGGGCTGATAAACTACAATCTATATAGAACTCAGGAAAATCAGTAAGAAAAAAAATCAAACAACCCTATCAAAAAGTGGGCAAAGAACATGAACAGAAACTTTTCAAAAGAAGACAGACTAATGGCCAAACAAACATGCGAAAAATGCTCAACATCTCTAATCATCAGGGAAATGCAAATCAAAACCACAATGAGATATCACTTATCTCCAGTGAGAATGGCATTTATCAAAAAGTTCCAAAACAATAAATGTTGGCATGGATGTAGAGAGATAGAAACACTCATACACTGCTGGTGAGACTGCAAACTAGTACAACCTTATGGAAAGCAATATGGAGATACCTCAAAGAGATACAGGTAGAACTACCATTTGATCCAGCAATCCCATTACTGGGCATTTACCCAAAAGAACAAAAGACATTCTATAAAAAAAGACATCTGCACTAGAATGTTTACAGCAGAACAATTCACAATTGCAAAGATGTGGAAATAACCCAAGTGCCCATTAATACATGAGTAGATTAATAAAATGTGGTGTATGTATACCATGAAGTACTATTCAGCTATAAGAAACAATGGTGATCTAGCACCTCTTGTATTATCCTGGATAGAGCTGGAACCCATTCTACTAAGTGAAGTATCACAAGAATGGAAAAACAAGCACCACATGTACTCACCATCAAATTGGTATTAACTGATCAACATTTAAGTGCACATATAGTAATAACATTCATCATGTGTCAGGCAGGTGGGAAAGGGGAGCAGGGGATGGGTATATACACACCTGATGGGTGCAATGAGCACCGTCTGGGGGATGGACATGCTTGAAGCTTTGACTCAGGTGGGGCAAAGGAAATATACATAACCTAAACAGCTGTACTCCCGTAATATGCTGAAATTTAAAAAAGTTAAAAAAAAGAACTCATTTTAACTATATGGTCTAATGAGTTTTCACAAATATATACACAATATTAACCATTACAATTAAAACATAAAATATTTCCGTCATCTCACAAATTCCTCCTTGCCCTCTTTGTAGTTAATCTTCTACAAACTCTGATTTACTTTCTGCCAATATTGATTAGTTTTGTTCCAAAATTTCATACAAATGGAATGCACAGTATTTACTCTTTTTCTCCAGTTTATTTCACTCAGAATAATGCTTTGGAGATTCACCCATGTTGTTGCATGTTTGAGTAGTTCATTCCTTTAGCCCTGAGTACTATCATTGTGGTGATATAACGTAACACAATTTGTTTATCTTCCATTAGTTGATACACCTGTGGTTTCCTTTCCAGCCTGTGGTCATTATGAACAATTGTTCCAAATGAAGAAGGTATCTATGACCACTTGTGTTAAAATCTTTGTGAGGTAAGTGTTTTCATTTCTTTTGGGTAAATAATGAAGAGCAAAATTTCTGAGTCATATGGTAAGTATATGTTTAACTTTATAAGTTACTGCTAAACAAATTTCCAAAGTGGTTGTACCATATTATGTTCACACTCACAATGTGTAAGAGTTCCAGTTCTTTATGCTATTGTCATACGTTTTACTTTTCCATATGCTATAAATCCCATAAAACATTATTAGTCTTGCTCTAACTGGTTAATTATGTTTTTTAAAAAATTAAGAAAAAAGAAAGCATATCCTTTTTGTTTTCTCAAATATTTACCATTTCTAGGACTCTTCATTCATTTTTTACAGATCCGTGTTGCCATCTTATATCATTTTTTCCCACTTGAAAAACGTCACAATTTTATAGTAATTAAATTATCTTAGATTTTCTTTATCTGAAATATCGCTATTTCATCTTCATTTCTGATGGATATTTTCACTGTAAGTAAAATTTTAGGCGGCTAGATTTTTTTCTTTCAGAACTTTAATTCTACTGTTTCATTGTCTTCTGGTTTGCATTATAGCTAATGAAAAGTCAAGAACAACCATTGGAATATGGAATTTTTGTTCCATTGTGTATGTGCTGTTTAAAAATACTTTTTTATTACTGTTTTTTAGTAATTTTATCATGATGTCTTAGTGTGTATTTCTTTGTAGTTATCTTGCATGGTATTCTTTGGAGCTTCTTGGATCTGAAAATTTGTAGTTTTTATCATATTTGTAAACTTTAGGGTCATTATTTATTTAATATTTCTTTCTGCACACCTCCACCTCTTTCTGGGATTGCATTTCACATATGTCCGATGCCTTGACATTCTCTCAGAGTTCATTACTCTCTGTTTGAAAATTTTCAGCCTTTTTTTTCCCTCTTTATGCTTAGGTTTGAATAGTTTCTACTGCTACATAATCGAGTTCAGTAATCTTTCCTTCTACAATGCTTAAGTATTTGGTAAGCCCATCCAGTGAATTTGTCACTGAACACAAATTCATTTCTCATTTGTAGAATTTCCTGTTTTAAAATTTTTCCTTTCTTTCCTCATTATTTTCACATTTTCCCTCAAATCTGTGAGAATATTAATAATAACTATTTTAGTTTCCACAGCTAATTGCAATATCTTTCTCACTTCTGAATCTGTTTCAATTCACTGAATTTTCTTCTGGCTATGGGTCATATTTTTCTGCTTCTTTGTATGGCATGTATTAATAAGTTTTGATTGGATGCTAGACATCATAAATGTTATTTGGTTGCATGTCCAGATTTTGTTTCCTCTTTTTAAGAGTGTTGAATTAATGGCATTTGATAGACAGTTCACTTACATGATTCAGCTTGATCCTTTCCAAGTTCATTTTTAAGTTTTGTGAGGGTAGGTCTAGGGAAGCATTTACTCTAGGTCTGGTTTAGTCCTACTTTTAAGGAATGATACTTCCAGATTTTCTATTGAGTGCTTCGGGTGTTCAAAGAGATCTTTCTACTAAACTAGCAGTTTGAACATTTCTCAGCCCTGTTTGAGGTCTGAGAATTTCATTTGCTTACAGTGCCTATAGTCTTTGTTTATTTTGGCATAATTTCATCATGTGCACATGTAGTTTAATATTCAAAGACACAGCAGATTCTTATGTAAATTCCTGGAGCTCTTAACTGTGGGCAACTCTTTCCTCTCCAGTACTATGCCCCCAAATTCTAGCTGTTTCAGCCTCCCTCAGCTATGATCTCTGCCTCCATAATTCAATGATACCTCTGTGCTCTGTTTGGGTTCATCTTTCTTTTGCCACAGCATGGAAAGTGCCTCCTAAGTAGAAATCTAGGACAACTGTAGGGATAATCTCATTTGTTTCCTTTTTCTTAGGGATCTCAGTCCTGCTCTGCCTGTTTTCCAATGTTTGAAAACAATTGTTCATTATATTTTGCCCATTCTTCTAGTTTTCTCTGTGGCGGTTGAGGGTTGGTAGCAGGGTTGGTAATTCAAGTACCAGATACTCTGTCATGGCCAGACATGGAAGTAATTTATAGTTTTAAAGAGAACATTTTAGGAATTTGAAAAATAAAAAAGCCTTTTGGAATAGGCTTCATTAAGTCCAATTTCCTTCACCTTATAGAACTCAATGAGAATTCATATTCAGAATGATAACTCAAAAGAACTGTAATATGCTAAATTTTTAAATAATCTACATTAAGAGCATTATAGTTATTCTTAAGAATGAGGAAAATTACAGTAATAAAATTTTGTGAGGGCTGAAATAATCACTTTTTTGTTATTTCAGTTCACTTGAAAATTATATTCATATGCACATTTCATTACCTAAGTATTCTAGTAAATTATTTTATTGCATTATATTTTTCTTATAATTTTGATCATTTGTGTTTTTTATTCTTAACATGTGTACATTTAATTTAATTTTTACCCAGGGCTATGTGTGAATGTTTAAGTATATTTTTCATGTCTTTGGTAAGTTGTTTTTGGGACAAATTCTGATTTATCTCTCTGCATAGCAGGGCAAGAAGCACCATTAAAAAGAGTCTCATTTATTTCCCCAAGTAGATAATTGTCCATGGTGAGTTTCCTGAAAAAGAGTTGTACCTGGACATGAGAAAGAAGAAAGCTCAAATCATGCCAAAGTGAAAAATTGAATTGTGCCTGAGTAGGCTAAAATGGCCTTCTCAGACCTCAATACAGCACTTGGCCTACTTTTTTCTTAAGATTTTGTTCCTGGCTCCCAGTTTGTCATTTCTGTAATGGGCTTTTAAATGACTTTTTTCTTTGGGAAGGTAGCATTTATCATGATGTGGTAGAAAGAGCCCTGGGATGGGACTTTGGAGAACTGGGTTACAGCCTTGCTGATTCTACGCTGCTATGAGCTGTGTGATTTTGGGAAAATTATTTACCTTGTCTGAGGTTTGGAAGGGAACAGGAATTTCTTCCTTTTTTTTTTTTTTTGTTTGTTTGTTTTTTGTTTTTTTTTTTTTTTGCTTGTTTGTTTGTTTTGGCAGTGCCTTTTAAGCTGGAGACTACTGTATCTAAATAATACTCAGTGAAAATTCAATGTCCAAAATAGATGAATGTGGATCTTCACTGGTTGATGGGAAAGCTTGAAGTGTCTCCATACCACCCTTTCCTCCTAGCTCTTGAGGGTGCCTGAAGGCAGCCCAGGGCTCCCATAAGAAGAGTTAAAAAACCCATGGGATGACAGGAACCACCTTCCAGTTATACCTTCTCTTGATTTCAGATCTCTGTGACATTTGCTCTACTCCATACTTTTCAACCACAACAGTCCAGAGGACAGTTACTTCCTCTACTGAAGCATATGTTCTGATGCTGGAGTGTAGGTATTATCATAGTATATAAAAATAAAAGACTTGCGTACACTCTTGTCTCTATCTCCTCATAGCTGAAGGATCCTGGAAAAGAAAGTTTACCTCTCTGAACCTTAGGTTCCTTTCTGAAAACTGGGGATATGAATACATTCACTTCATAATTAAAATATTATATGAACATGCTTGGTAAACCATCCAATGCCATTCAAGTGTTGGCTCTTATTAACAAGTAGGAACACAGATTATGAGATGGAAGGAGAAAATATGAGAAGATGATCAGGAGCATTAATTACTGAGCTGGGGGATTGTTGAGTGGAGAAAGTCTTTGGGATACTTCTGGAAAGACACTAGAAACTGGAAAAAAATGGACTAGCATTGTTGATAAAAGCAATGCTTTGGACCAGACGGCTAGAGTGTGGATCTTGTTACTAGCAATGTGACTTCCATGAACACCACTTTCCTCATTTGTTAAAGTGAAGAAACTTAGAGAGTTATAATAAGGATTAAGTGAGTTAACATATCTGAGATTATTTAAAAATACCCAGCAAATACTAGTTATTATTTGGTATCTTATAAAGCATTAAATATCATTTATCATAACTATAAAATGATCTTTGTCTGAATTTTAAGTAAATGAAAAGTGACATTCTACCACTAAGATCTACCATTCTAAAAATAACTTTGTAAAATGATGCTTCTAAGAGATACCTATGGGTCTTTTCAAAACACATGTTTCCATCACCAATTTTCTTTTTTGAAGGGATTTTATTTTTCGTTAACTAATTGATATCAAAAACACTATAACAGACATAGTTCACTGTTTTTTAATTGTCTTAAAGATCCAGTGACACAAATTTATTATCCTTTTAAATATACAGAACATTACCTATAACAAAGCACCCTTCCAAAGAAGCTGAAAATATTTCCTTAAAAACTTAAAAAAGCTTTAAAAAACAAATATTTTCTTTGAAAAAACAAATATTTGCCTTAATCATTAAAATAATACAGTGGGCATCTGTGTCCCTTAAGTGACAAGGATAAGTTTCCATAGAGGTGATGTGCTTGAAAAGACCTTCTCAGTAAGAACTGCCTCTCAGCCTGGCTGCCCTGATGTTTGCCACCCACTCTTCAGCTCAGCTAAGGCATTCTCTTCACTGCGGGGAGGCTTGCTTTGGCAAAGGGATTAGTCTGCCTGACAGGTAATGTATTAGAACTCACCCTCCCTTAAAAACACAGCATCCTGAGGAAACAAGTAGAATGCAGATACAGTAATTTCACATGCACTAAAAGGGAATGTGAAAAAATTAAGAGCCTGGTGCTATCTAACCCTGGGGAGAGAACAGACCTGTAGTTCATTCCCTAATCCTCACTTCTCAGCTTCTTCACAGAGCGACATTCATGTAGATTGAAGAATTAACCTCAACTCATAGGCTGAGCCTGATTGGTTTGAGCTCAATCCCCTCCCCTTAATTGGTTCAGGAATGGGCATGTGAACTAAATCATGAATAAGACAAAAAGAAAAGTTTGCTAGCATCTTCAGAGATAGTTTCCCTTTTCGCTACGAAGAGATCCATCTCTCTTTGGCACAAGTGGGTTCCATTGCTACTGGTATCCACCCAGCTTCCATATTGGAAGAAGCTAAATTGGTTTGAGATTATTTTATTTTACTTACAGACCAAAGTGGACTAACATATACAAAGTACATTATATAGAACTCTTTGTACTTCAGGTTGCTAGGTTCTTACAGTAAAAGGGATTCCAAAAGAGAAAGCAATATGCTATAATGAAATGTTAGAATAGAGTCAAACAAACTTGGATGTCAGTCTTGACACCACCACTGAAAAACTCTGTGACCTTGGGCAAATTACTAAACATCTCTGTCTGTTTCCTCATCCATAAGATAAGTCCCCTGTCTACTTCAAATGAAGGTATGTGTGCTTTACCAAAAATAAGGAATTCTCATTAAAGGAGAAGTTCAGAGTAATGCAGGAAAATTTTATGTTTTCATCCTTTTCTTAGAAAGAGTTATCTCTGCCCATGTTTTCAATTAGAAACACTCAGAAATTTCTATTAAGTAAATATCTGTACACAATGCACTAATTTAAATGTATTTCTAGTAGAACAAAAGTTTGCAAAGGGGCAAGGTGATTTTGAATGGAGTGCTGAAGGCAGCATACTATCTAAATTACGTCGTATGAGAAAGTAAAGGATATTTCAGACAAAATAAATCATGTTCATACATTTCAATCCTTCTCTATAATTAACATTCAAGAGGACTTCATTAAGTGATTATGTTATCCCTGTGAAATATTACTTAGTTAAAAATATAACCCTGAAATTGCAATACATAACCTGAATGCTTTGGACAGAGGGAATTACTTTCCTCTAGGACTCCAAAGTACTTGGCAAACATCTATTCACTTCTATTTTGCCTCTGTGAGTCAGGTCAGGATTTTTGTTCTATGGTTGAGAAAATTAGGACGCATGGAGTATTTGGGAGACTTGGTCATGAAAACCCACAGTACTTTCAACACTGAAAGGGGGAAGATTATACAAAGTTATTTCCCATTCATTTCTTCCCAATCTACCTTCCTGTGCTCAGCATGAGTGTTACATAATTAGGTAGGTACAACAAGGTACCTTTCTAAAGTATCTGAGTTTGGATTCTGTTATGAGCTGAATCATGTCCCCCTAAAAATCGTATGTCAAAGTTCTGACCCCTAGAACTTCAGAATATGATTATTTGGAGATAAGGCTTTCAAAGAGGTAATTCAGCTAAAATGAGGTCATTAAGGTGGGCCCAGATCCAATATGACTGGTGTCCTTACAGATTAGGGCACAAAGATGCACAGGGGGGAAGACCACGTGAAGACACAGGGAGAAGATGGGCATCTATAGACCAAGAGGAAAGGTCTCAGAAAAAAACAACCCTCCCAACACCTGGATTTCTGACTTCTTGTTTCCAGAACTGTGAGGAAATAAATTTCTTTTGTTTAAGCTATCCAGTCTGTGGTACTTTGTTTAGCAATACCTAGCAAACTAATACAGATCCTATGGGAGTTTGGATCCTGATCAGAACAATTATATATTGCAAATCCTGCCTTCTCCCTGGATTCTCATCATCTGGAGGAGTAATTCCTACATCCTCTTAATTGCTATGACTCAGGCAGGAGGCCAGGGTTCTCCTTTTTACAGCTCAGTGAGACCTAAAGCTCTGAATTCACCAAACCGAAGCCAGGTCAACTCTTGTCATGCTGTCCCCAGCACCAATTTGGGCTATACTTTGTGACTTGCAATTGCAGCAAGTCCCAGAGACCTGGGTTCCAATACGGGACCTGTCACTAATGAACCAAATGATAAGGGCAAGTCAGGGCACCATTAGGTCTCAGTTTCTTTATCTGAACAAGGAGTGAGATAGTTTTGGCAGGACAGGGATGACTTAAGGTCCATTATGGCTCTTAAAATTTTATTCTAATACAAATGTAATAATCATTTAAAGGAAAAAAAAATTAGCAAAATACAGTCCATGATCCAAATCCAGCCACTGCCTCCTTTTGTACAATCCATGAGCTAAGGATAGTTTTACATTTTATATAGTTTAAAAAAAATACAAAGAAGAATACTATTGATATCAAGTGCTTTACAATATGTTATGAACTCTTCTAAATATTTGCATTTATTAACTCCTTTAATCTTCACAACTTTGTGACATAGATAGTCTGATTCATTGTATAGATGAGCAAACTGAAGTAAGCAAAGACCACATAGCTAGTGAATTTCAGTTCTGCTGAAATTCATACCAAGGAGTCTTCCTCCAGAGCCTGTGCTCTCAACCTGGCTCCCCATGTTGCAAAAATCCAACACCATCAGGATAGTACAAAAGCACCAAAAGAGAGGCTCAGACAACAATTTCTGGTGAGTTCCTTGGGGGAAAATAATCACTGTTTCGAAGAAGCAAAGGAAGGCTTTGTGGGAGAATGAAACCCCATTTCTACCATGATGACAGGGGACACTAGTTTGAAACATAATTAAGTGAAATGTTATTCCCAAAAGGAGCCCATTCTTCTCAATAGTATACCTATATTACCAAAAACAATTGTATTCAACTATTATTATATTAACTAAGTTATATTGATTAATATTCAAGTATCATTACAGTACTTTTAAAATTTGTGGACATTTGTTTTCTTTCTTTTATATAAGAACCTTCATTTTGCCTATTGGCCCATAAAACGTAAAGTACTTACTATTTGCTCCTTTACAGAAAAAGTTTGCTGACCCTTGTTCAAATATTAAAGTGTAAAAATAAATTTGGGTGATTGGAAAGATCATTGTAACCATTAATATTAACCTCTCTCTCCTTTATTAGCCAGTTATTGTCAGTAAAATTAGATATACTTCAGTCATTATGATACTAATTATATTTTAAATTTTAGTACATTATTTTAAGTTTAAGAAGCAATAATTGTTTGAATGGCAGAAATAAAAACGTCTTTTGAATGAAGACAAAATAGATTAGATGAGTGTGCAAAGAAGAATCATACAGCGACTGTTTTAATCAGATATTCATATTTTGTTCTGTGGGTATGGGCAATGGAATGACAATCGATAACATTCCACAGACAAAAGTTAAAAACAAGATAAACTGTAAGGCAAGATGCCACAGACCCAAGGTAGATATGCTGGCCACATCCTCTGTTTAGATTCCATTAGCTTACTGCTTTGCTTATTCATCTGTCTGGACACCCTATATGAAAACTTCCCCACGACACATACTGTTGATTCTCAGAGGAAAAATATTGCCAGGGACAGGTTCAAGGTGATGGATTAGAGACATCGGACACTGGCCCTCTCCAGAAAGGACAAAATTGAGAATAGATAACCACACCACAAATAGAACATCTAGAAGAGAACACTGGATTCCACCGAGAAGTCACAGGGAACACGTGAGGCACAGACAGAGACGGAAGCCAATGGCCAACTCTGCCGAGATTGGCTGAGAGCCCTGGGGACGCCCCATTGTGGAGAAACGCAAGCAAGAGACCCTCCCAGTCCACATCTCCCCCATGACTCTGCAGGCCTAAGCACAGGAGGGCTCCTCTACCCCACACGAGCCCTGAGACTAACGTGGGTGGTAATCTGGGCATTGCACCAGGCAGGGACTTAGCTGGATCACATCCCCAGGACCTAAGTAGCTGCAGCAGAGCACCATTGTGAGAGCCCAGCCCGCACTGGACAGATCCTCTCTGGGAGCCACAGCCCCATATCGCCATATCACATCCCAGGAGCCCCCACCGACATTCCTTAGTGTCCCCCCGGAGGGCTACAGTGGCACAGCACTAGCTGGACCCAAAGGTGCCGTGGGGTGCCCAGTACTTTAGCTCACACAGAGTACTGCTCCCCAGGGAAAGGATGGTGCAGCACACTAAGGAGTCGGCCTCTGTGACAAAGGGAACCAAAGTGAGTGCTTTCCAGAGCCCAGGAGCTCCTTGTGTGTGGCTGTGAGAAGTGACCCTGCCCTCAGCAGCAGCATGGACTCTGTGCTCAGGCTCCCAATTAGAGTATGGGATCCCCTCCCCTCCTCCACACCACAGCAGCTGCAGCCACCGGGAGCCCAGGTGGACCAGCCTGAGAGCTGACTATCTAAAGCTGGGCACGGAGCCCCTGTCCCTACGGGTGCAGCAGCCTCTGTGCTCAGGCATGTCCCCCACCCCGGCATGTCGCCAGAGGTTAGCCACAGGGCTGCCTGTCTGGGGCTGTCAGTGGTGACCCAGCTCCAGCCTACAACATGGTCTCTGTGCTCAGGCTTGCACACACAGGACAGGATCCCCACTATCACCACTACCCCACAATACTGCAGTCACTGCTGCAACCAGGAACTGAAGCAAGTGCTACCCAGAACCTGAGAGCTCCCTGTTTTGGGCTGTGAGTACCAAGCCTCCGCCCACACACAAGGAGCATACCTCTGCTCTCTAATGCACATCTGGAATACAGGCTCACCATGTACAACACTGAGACCAGTGTTTCTGCCAGAGATGAAGTTCCCACTGCCCAGAGCCTGAGAGCTGTCTGCAGGGGACTGCTGATAGCAACCCTACTCACACCAGCAGCAGGACCACTGCACTCCAGCACGAGCTCTAGAGTCTCACCACTGCAGATTACCTCATCCTGCCTGCTACCGCTCTAGCCCCTGCATACCACCAACCACACACCTAAGGTAAGACACACTGAGCTTGGGCACCATATCTCCAGAGCCCTAGCATGCCACCTAAGGACCTGGAGGTCACTCTACCCATTCCACCACCTCTGGCATCTGTGCTCTCCCTCCACCCTTGGGAACCTGAAGACAGGCCCACCCAGCCTGCTGCCAATACTACCACTGCCAACCAACCACATGTCTCACCTAGGAGCCTTGGGATCAGCCTGCCCAGCCTATTGCAGCTGCCACCAACACCAGCATGCACCACTTGGGACCCAGAGGTTCATCCCACCACTGGCACTGCCATTCCCCATGGTACATCAGCTTCCCAGGGGCCTGAGAACCCACCCACCTGCCCAGCCCACCACTGCCACTACTGGCATCCAAACAAGCCACCTGGAGGCCCAAGAATAGGCCCACCTGGACCCACCTGCACCAATGCCAGTATACACTGCCCTGGGGCCCAAGGACAGGCACATTCAGCCCACCTCTGCCACCACTGGGGCCCAAAGACTGGCCCACCTCTCATCCCTGTCCCCAGAAAAACTTCATCACCACCTCCACTAACAGCCTTATTCTAAGCCACTAAGGAAATCACAGATACCACTGACACCGTTTATAGCCAGAGAAATAATACAGAGATTACACTACTTGTACGCATCCAGAATCAAAGCCAAAAAAGCCCTACTCAACCAACATCATAGATATATCTTCAGGAAAAAGTCCTCCCCTACAAAAGCAAATTCAAAAAATTGGAAGAAGCAACTATTACACCAGATGCAGAGATATCGATGTGAGGATACAAGAAACATGAAAAAGTAAGGAACTATGACACCTCCAAAGGAGCACAGTAATTCTCCGATCAAAAAGAAATCTATGAAATCCCAGAAAAAGAATTTAAAATATTGATTTTAAAGAAGCTCAATGAGATAGATACAACAGAATGCTGAAAAATAATGCAAAGAAATCAGAAAAAATATTTAAGGTATGAGGGGGAAATTTACCAAAGAAATAGATTTCATAAAAAGGAACCCAGCAGAAATTCTAGAACTAATGAATTCATTAAATGAGCTACAAAATACATTCAAAAGCTTCAATAGACTAGATCAAGCAGAAGAAAGAATCTCACAACTGGAAGACAGGTTTTTTGAAATAACCCAGTCAGACTAAAATAAAGAAAAAAGAATAAAAAATAATGAACAAAGCCTTCATAATATATGGGACACCACAAAGCAACAAAATACACAAACCATCACTATTCCAGAAGGCGAAGAGAGAATGGAAGAGTTCTAAAACCTATTTAACAAAATAATAGATGAAAACTTCCCAAATCTAGCCTGAGATTTAGGCATCCAGATATAGAAGGCCCATTGATCCCTAAACAGATACAATGCAAAAAGATCGTCTCTGTAGCACATTATAGTCAAACTGTCTAAAGCCAAAGACAAAGAGAAAATTCTAAAAACAGCAAGAGAAAAGATCCAGTCAACTATAAAAGAATCCTCACCAGACTAACAGTGAAATTTTCAGCAGAAACCTTACAGGCCAGGAGAGAATGGGATAATATATTCAAAGTACTGAAAGAGAAAAACTACTACTGCCCCACTGCCCTGGGGCCCTATGGATACTATATGCAGCAAAATTATCCTCCATAAATGAAGGTGAAGTAAAATCTTTCTCAGACAAGCAAAAGCTGAGGAAATTTTATCCCTGTTAGACCAGCCCTACAGCAGAAATGCTCAAGGGAGTCCCTAACCTGGAAGCAAAAGGAAGATAATTAACATTGTGAAAACACACAAAAGTATAAAACTCACTGGTAAAGCACACACACAAATGAGGAAGAGAAAACCCCCAATGGTATCACAGAAAATCACCAAACCACAAGGATAAACAAAAAGAGTAAAAGAAAGGAACAAAGAATATACAAAACAACCAGAAAAAAATTAACAATATGACAGGAACAAAACTTCACAGATCAGTAATAATTTGAATATAAATGGATTAAATTCTCCACTTAAAAGATATAGACCGGTTGAATGGATAACATGATCCAACTATATGCTGCCTGTAAGAAACATACTTTACCTGTGAAGACAAGCATAGACTGAAAGTAAAGAGATGGGAAAAGATATTCCATGCAAATACAAACCAAAAGCAAAAACTGGGTTCAGAATTTTTATAACCTATACTATTACAGAGACTCTCCTCTTGCCATTTTCAACATTGTGCATGAAACAACAAAAAAGAGAGTTTCTGGCCAAGTTAAAAGCCAGGGTGTTCTACCATCTCTTCTAACTCGTCATAGGTAAAACTCAGTTCTAGCACCTTGCCAAACTAATAACTCTACATCCTGTCTTATGTATTTCTAAAATTATTAGCAAAATCCTCTCCAGATACGAAACCTCACGGTCTTTTATTCTTTTTCTCCTGTGCCCTCAGCAACTAATCAGTCAACTAAAATCATAAGTATTTATCATGGACCTACTACAGGTTTTATTAACTTCTAAGTGCTTCTCACATGTTATATCTAATTCTCATGGTAATCTTGCAAAGTGGTTTTTAAAATTTAATTGATTAAAAGATCTTAGTCTCAGAGAGATTAAATAAATTACTTGTATGTATCTATTATACTAAGTACTAGACTCCAGATTAAAATTCAGTATATCTGATTTCAAAGCTTTGATCTTCCCAAGTATTGCTGAGTTTTTTCTTCACACAGACCCCTGTATCATTTTGTTGCTTTCCATTCTCAATGCACCCACTAGCTAGCTCAGGTGCCTGTCATTCATGCCCTCTCACCAGCCTCTTGGGCTCCAGTTCCTCCTATTCAACCATCTGCCCACTCCCACCTCATTGGTCTTTCACGAGTATGAATGGGAGAGTGACCTCTTCAAAAAGTTCCCTGACTGGCTCACAGGACAAGATCTCTCTTTCTGGCACTTTATAGGATATATTCTCCGTAAACTAATATTGCTCTTGCCATGTTTATTCTTGTATGATAATTTTTGCACCTCTTTTCTTATTAGAGCCAAAGATTTTAGCAGGCAGGAATTTAGACCCAATAAATATTATGGAATATATATTCTAATTTTATTCTATATTAATTCTATTCTAATTTTTCTGCCCCCTAAAAGAATTTGAATGATTGTTTCCTTCTTTCTGTCTTTTTTCCTAAGTAGTTATTTTCCCCTTCCTGAAAGTCAAAAAGGTATTAAAGAAAATATAATAGCAGAAGGACCTTATCATGAGAAAACTTTTTTATAAATGTATGTTTGCCTGGCGTGAGAAGACAATTCTGCCTCTCCTAGGGAGACCCGTGCATCATGTTGAATAGCATTCAAACGACTATCTTTGCTAAATCTCCCATCTTATTATGTCTTTGTTAAAGTCAGGGCACCAGGGATTTCAAGGTGAGACTTTACAGACATGGTATAAAGCAATACTCCGTCCCCTCTTGTGTTTTCAAAGATCGCTTTATATTGTCTACACATCTCAAAATAGCACTGCCCTTCTTTGCCGTGGCATTGCACTATGAACTCCTATTCAATTTGTTATCCACCATCCTCCCCAAATCTCACTCAGCATGACAGCTTCCTGAGTAATACCCCCATAATTTGAATCTGTGCTGAGAGTTATTTTCTCTCAGGTGCATATATTATCTCACATAGCTTTATATTAAACCTCATCTCACTTTTGTTCAACCAGCGCCCTGAATTATCTATATCCTGCTGGGTTTGTAATATGTCATCTTCTTTATCTCCCCTACCTGCAAGCTTTGTGCTATTTGCAAATTTGGTGAATGTCACGTTAACCTTCTTTTCAAGGTGGAAGGTTTGGACGGTAACGGTGGGCTCGGGCCATGCCCTGATGGAGCGCACAGGACCCACATCCCAGTCCTGTGCTACCCAGGTGATCACTACTCTTTGTATCTTCTTTGTAAGCCCTCCCAGCTTATCCACCAACTCTCATTATTCTCCAGACAAGACTCCTCTAATCTCTTAGTGCGTTACGTGTGAGCGGGGGTCAAGTGCTCTGGGAAAAATAGAAAAGCATCAGGATTATCGTAAGCAGCAGAGTGGGAAAGGGCAAAGTGGGATACAATGTCCAGACTTTTTCTTAACCTCTCGAATGCAGGTATTATAAGAACACAGATGTTTAGTTAAGAGCTGAAGGCTGCTTTCTTCTCGGCTTCAGGTGTCGGGTGTTTTAACCCCACTCTTCTGCTTTTCTAACCCAATGTCTGTACTTTCTTCTCTTAAAGTCCATCATGGGATTTACTTGCAGCTAAATGCTTATTTATGCGTCATTCCCAAATCAAAGGTGTACACTTGTCTGAGTTCACCACTGTATGTCAGGTTTATTTCAGAATATTTATTAAATTATCAAATGCAGTTCAAATACTCTTCCCCTGTGTGTTTGGACTCTAAAGTAGGTGGCAGCTGATGTGCAATTCTGAATTCCTTGAGTGGGAAGCAGAGCTCTTACCCTGGATCGGCGGCTGGAAGAGTAAAAGACAATGGGCTGAGATTGGGTGTCGCTGTGGCTTCATTTCATTTCATCATCTTCATTCTTGCTTCTTCTCTGCCATGGGGGTGCTTGGTATAGTTCGTCATTAAGATGGATTTGGTTATGTTTTTAATCTGTATGGATTGATTTTTAATCTGTATGGATTTTTCACTTCTGGACAGCAGAAGTGAAATGGCTCTTATTTCTATCTTTATTGCCCCTTTAATATCCAACTCTCTGGCATCTTCACAAACACTCCCTTTCTTTAGGCTTTTTAAAAGAATTGTTTCAGATTGAAATGCCTCCCCAAGTGAATGTTATTATCAATGCACCTGTTATACTCATACCCAGAGAAGTCAAAGAATTTCTCAACATGTAGTATAAAATTTCAGTTCATCCTACTCTGGAATTTGGAACAACCTGGAATCGCTGTCAGTTCACCATAAAGAAGCTTTTTCTTCTACTTTAGACCCCAGAAATCGCAGAGCTAAAAACATCAGTGAGTGTCCAGCTAGTCTACCCTTTAATGCAGTCGTTCTCAACCAGGATCGACTGTGCCCCGAGGGAATATTTAGCAATGTCTGGAGACATTTTTGGTTGTCACAACTTGGGAGGGTGCTACCTGCATCTAGTAGGTATGGGCCAGGGATGCTTCTGAATATCCTGCATGCCCAGGAGAGCCCTCCAGCCCCCAAATGCCAATAATGCTGGGGACGAGAAACCTTCATCTAATGTCTTTGCAACATCACACACACACACACACAGCACCCATTAAGCCAATTGAAGTGACTCTGTATCTGGGCTCCCTCGGTCTCAGTGCCTCCCAGTAAACTTGAGGTCCTTCTCCCAATACTTCTGTCCCCACCCCCTACTCCATTTTGTCTATTAATCCCCACTCTGACCTCAGTGGAAGAAAACAGATGCGGCCACTCTCCATAGTCACAATGCTTTCCTAGCACTAAAGCCCAGTAAGCCTCCCTCAGTTTCCATCTCTCTGGATGTAGGACCTCTTGCAAAAAATAATTCTATTCCCTTTCTCCCTTCTGGCTCCCACTGAAGGCTTGGGGTTTTTATGTCTTCCTTGGGAAACAGTTCTTGCATCTGTGGCTGCCCCACGGCTGGTCAACTGATGAAAGCCTAGCAAGGGTGGAGGGGGGTGGATGGGGAGGGAAGGGGGAGGAAAGGGGAGGAGAGAGAAGGGCTGGGGACATGGGAAAGGGAAGGACTGCTGGATCTGACAGAACATTTCCTTTCATTCTTATCTGGCAATTAATTTACAGAATTTCTTTTTTTTTCCCAGCCAAGGGCAGCATGTATCAAGTTACCCTCTTGGTTTTCTCACACCTTCATGATGGGTCTGTTCTCCAATTAATTTTCTACCTCATGCAGGTAACTGATTAGTGATGCTGGTGTCACCTTCATTAATGCTGCCGCGCAGTCACAGCCATAGACCTCTCCACGAAGTCCACCATCCTGAGCCTGGTCTGACGTCCCTGCAGCATGCCTAGAAGGTGGGGTGGCCTGTGATTCTGAGCCAGGAGGGGTGCTGTTTCCTGCTGCCTCCCGCTGCCATCTGCAGTCTTCCCTTTCCTTTCTCCTGCAGAAAGACAACTTTTGCTTCCTGTCATCTTGTAACAGCCTCTGACATGTCCCACTGAGCTGTAGCCCTGCATTTCTTGGTAGTCTCCCTATTATTTTCAAATTTAACTGAATGCCATAAAGATAAAGAATTTTTACAGATGTTGAGATCCATGTGCGGACAGAGTAGCACTGAAAGTCACAGTACATTCTTTAAGCTGGAGTCAGAGCCAAAATTCGCAGGGGTCCAGGAGATGGGAGATAATGTTGCTCATATTCCAGATAAGGATATTTGATTTCCTTGCCAAGCAAACTTTTTTTTCCCCTATAGTTCAGATTTTTTTTTTAGTGACAGAGCCTGCTCCGATGCCCCGGCTGGAGTGCGGTGGTGTGGCATGATCATAGCTCACTGCAGCCTCAAATGCCCGGGCTCCCGAGTGGCTGGAACTGCAGGTGCAGCAACCACGCCTAGCTAATTATTTTTGTTTTTTATTTTTTACTTTTTTAGAGACAGGGTTTTGCTATGTTGTCCAGGCTGATTGTGAACTCCTAGCCTCAAGTGATCCTCCCAACTCAGCCTCCCAAGCATAATAGCTGGGTTTATAGGCACGCCCAGCACACCCAGCCCCTGTGGTTCAGATTTTGGGAAGCTAGACTATTAACAAAAGTGATCTCTTCCTCCCTGCTGTACTGTTATTACTCTGATAGATTATGTACTACTCTACAAATATATAGCAAATGGTACATGATTTATAAATATTCCCATTTTACATGTGCCAGTCATTCCTATTAACTAGATCATAGACCATGCTTCAATCTGGCGAACACGTGTGAGTGTCTGCTTTGTGCCAGGCGCCAGAAAGCAGAGGCGAGCAAGACAAATCGCAATAAAATCCACAAGTTATTGAGGGTTTTCTATGAATCAGGCTCTGTGCTGAGTCTTTTACAAACATGCTATTATTAATCCTTATATTAACCTTATGTAGAAGAAATTTTTTCCTATTTTTAAAAAGCAGGATCCCCTAACTTTCTCAAGGAGGGTTATCAGTAGATCTATAAGAATGATATCTAAACTGAGTCTTAAAGACTTCTATGGGTTGGAATTTCTGTCTATAAATTCTGATGTGCAATACATTGAATTTTAGTCTTTTTAATTCAACTTAATTTCTATCTTGTGTGCTCATTCTGCCAGGTGGTGGAATCCTCACCTCAGTCAGTTGGGGTGGCATCTACATTCTGGGGGTGTTCATAGTGCCTAGTGTTGTGTGCGTGGTGACATGGAGGTTGCTGGGTGGCATCTGCAAGCACATCCGTCATCCTGTCTGCTCCTCGGGGCGGGTCACCCCCAGGTCATCCCTCACATTCAGCAAAAGGCCAATTCAAATCTAGCAATTCCTTCAGCAACGTCCTTGCTGCTGCTGCTGCACGGTGGGAAACTGTGGTGTAAAATCCTACGGCACTTTTATGGCACTCACGGTCCTATGTTCATGAGATCATTCTGAGACACATCAGCCTCCTGAATGGGGGGCTCCTGCGTGGAGCTCTAAGGCTGTCTGCCTAGATGGAACACACAACCATTCCCTCTCTGGGCGGCTCCTCCCAGAGGGGGAAACAGCGTCCTGTGCTCTGGGATCGCAGACATCTAAGAGCTCTGCCTCTCCTGCCCCCGCCCTCCCCGCTGCTCACGCATTCCTCATCTCTCCTCCAGCTCCTCCTTCCTTAAACTGGTGATGAATTCCTCTCTGGTGCTTTCATCTGTGGTAGGGGAAAAACTGCTTTTATGCCTCATTATTTTCTCAAATCCATGGCCTCTCTTTCCCTGAGGGCCTAAGGCTTTTAAAAATCAAAAGTCAAGGATGGGCTTCTTTGTCTTTTTTTTGCTTTTGCCGAGACAATAAACAGAAAATAAATGCCCTAGTTGACGGCGTGAAGGAAAGCCACAGGCTACAATGCGAAAGAGGGGAGAGGCTATACTGGCTACTGTTAAAAGAGCAAGAATTATTCAGGTAGGGAAGCTTAGGAAGGGATTGCAGGCCATGGAACATATAACAATGTGTAAAAAGTCATCAGAAGGCGTATGAAAAAGTCATCAGAAGCCTGTAGGGCGAGGAAAGAGAGATGTGGGGGTAGAGGGACTGGAACAGAGGCAGTGACCGAATCTGTGTTTGGGGGAGGCTCGGACTGGCACCATGAGAACAGACACCACACCTGCAACCTCTTCTGGGTTCCCCGTGCCGAAGGGCAGAAAAGGTATTTGGTAACTAGATTAAAGAGAAAGCAGAGTTTCACAGGTTAGAAACCCTGCCAGTAAAACAATCCTGTTATTTACTTTAACTTGATTCCTCAAAAGTAACGCAGGCCTTCGGGCTTGAGTAACACTCCAGGCAGGAAACTTTGATACTTACTCCCTCGAATTCCGTGTTGTGTCTGTCTTCTTCGCAAATGTCTGTGGTATTTTTTAGATCCTTTTATTTTAAATGGTGGTTATTATCCCCAATTTGACTTTTCAAATTAAAGAAATTGAAATGTAACAAATACCTAATCAGGAGTATGGTTTGTCTTAAACGGAATTTAAATGCCTAAACACTTAGATTACTCAATGGGAGATTTTTCCCCCAGTATTGAGCCCTAATTTTTAATTAAAAAACAAAACCCTGATTAGTTGCCTACCATGTGTACGTAACTAACTCCGAAAGGCTGTAGATAGAATTATAGAATTACTGAGGAGGGATTCTATGACTATGTATGGGTTATGGTTGATGTAAAGCCTTGGTTTTCTTTTTTTCCTTTATCTTTGGCATCTGGTTTTATTACCAAATGTAAAATACTCATCTGAAAGAGTTAGTTTGTGAAAATGGGCTGAATCAAACTGTTTTTCCTATAAATAAGGGCAATTTTAAATTTGTGAGTTTTAAATTTCAGTGAATGGGCCCTTTATAGAAGGACAGCTCCAGCCGTGGAGAGGAATCCCTGAGTACACCAGCAAACTCAGAAAACGTCAGTAGAGGAGGCTGTGAATCGACGTTGCCTTCCTTTGTGACTGCCTTTTTCTATGCTATCATTTTACCACCAGATTTCAGAATTAAACTGTCTTGTTTTAGGGCAGGCACTTAGAATGAAATGTACTGGTTAGAAATACTTTTAACTGTACAGTTGAAATAAGGCAAAATATGCAAACAATATACCTTTTCTGGAGATACAAAGTACATTGACTTAAATTTTTACCATGGTGTTAATGATTGATGCCAGACCTTTTGAGGAATACAGATTTTGAAAGGAAAGAGAAAAGAGGAGCAAAGACATTGGTTACTTAAAGTAGGGCAAGTCTATTAACAAAGGGTTCTTGGTTTGGTTTGTTTTAATCTGAGAAAAAAATTAGCCAAAAGTTGGAAGACACATTTTTCACTAATCTGCCTGCAATATGCTCAATTATTAGAAGCACAAACTGTATTTCCCCCCAATACAGTAAATAATTTGTATTGAAATATTAAGCCATTTGGCTACATCACTATTGTCTAATCAAGTCTTACTTATACTGGAGTCATGACCCATTGGTACTGTACAATCAATTATGAGATGTGATAAGTAACTTTTCACCTTTAATAAATTCTAAGCTTATAGGGATGAATGGGTTTTTCATAAAATTTTTCATTGACAAGAATCAAGATTATGTCACTGTAATAACATGAATTTCGCTTACAGCTCAGTATGTTCTCTTGAGTGATAAAGGAAAAGGTGGATTTAGAATTAAGCTGCCAGCAATTGCAGGTAAACTGCCCTAATCTGATCCTTGCCACACCCTATACTCTTAGTAGAACCGTGGAAGTGTAGTGCAGACATAAAGGCCATCTGTAATATGAGTCACAGCCCAAAACTGGAAAGCCATCGATCTAGTGTCAGCAAAATAAAAAGTAATCTATACTCTGAGTCCATGAGTTTTTCTTAAGGCAGCCGGGCCCTAATCAAGGTCAAAGAGAGACCCTCAGGGGCCCATGTCCATTCCTTGGCCTACTTAATAAATATGGAGGCAAAGCAAAAGGTTACATTATACTTGAAACTTGAAAGACTGCTTGGGTTTTCCACTGGCTTTGATGAATTGCATAGATATTTTCCTTAATCAAGTCCCAGGGCCTGAGAAAGCAACTTAAAGCAAACAGAGTCTGAAGACAGGCTAACAGATTAATGGAAAGGTTGAAGAGTTGAGAGAGTATAGCATGAGATAAAGTGAATAAATAACTGGAATGTAACCGCTGGGCTCTCTCTAATAGCCTCCTGGGCTGTACGATGGCTTTCAGTTGATTGGGCATGAGGACATTGCAAATACATGGGAATTTAATTACACCTGAGGTAAAAGCTAAAATGCTATGTTCTGAGAATTTTTAGTGTTCTTGAATACCTTTGCAATTGTGGCTCTAAAACCACATGTGGTGTCCCCAAATAAATTGAATACATAATGCTGACTGTGTATTTATGATGTGTCAGTGTAGTGGCCATATCAAAAAAGGAAGTGGGGTGAGTTTGGCAAGATTTACTCTTCATTAACAAGGTTGATTCATTTTAATTGTGATTCCTTTTCTAAGTATTTATTTTTTTAAAAAAAGCAAATGCGGTCTAGAACATTGCCCTGAATTGTCATTAGCTCATCTGCTTGTAGTTTGAAAAAAAAAAAAAAAATGTATGTTTCTGTTTTGTTTTTCTTAAAAACCAGGACTAGAGTGCCTCAGTTCAGGGGTACCTCTCCAGGACTTCTCATTTCCTCAAAAATCACTAAGTAGCATTTGTGGCTTGCACCTGTAAGTTCTGAGAGTAACCTGGGACGAAGTCAATCCACACCAGGACACTTGAACTTCTCCCTCTCTCAGGCCCCAAATCCCTCTTACTAATGTCTAATCTAGTATTTCTAGTAAAGATAATTTTTTTGAAAGGAAAATAAAATGTGAGTTTAATGATTCTTCCCTGTATGTCTCTCACAGACAGACCCAAAGCTTGGGTGTCTCTCATTGCTTCCGTAACCTTTTGAATGAGAAAACTGTCAATAGAGTAAGTCAAGAATTTATGTTGTGATGTTTTCTTTAAATGTGTATTTCTTCTAGGCCATAAGCAGTCGGAAGGTTGAGACCATATCTTATAGTTTCTCTTTCTGTCTCTGACTCATGGTACTCAGCAGTGCTTGGTGCAGAAACCTCAATAAATGTTGAATTTCTCTATTTTACAGGATTGAGTGTTGGAGGGAGAAATGCCAAGAGATCATCGTTGGTATTCTGGTTCTGCTTCCACTTCGCCCAGACCTTGTCCAGGAGGACTTAAAAGAACAGAGATATCCTAGGCTACTAAGGATTTCTGACTCAGAGCCCTGAGGGAAAAAGAGTTTCCATATCCCAGATATTGTCTATTTTCAACATGGTTTGGTAAATATGTGTCTACTGGATTCTTACTCATATATGAATAATGTAGCCTTATAATTAGTGCAGAGAAGGGCCTCATCATTGCCAGCATTCTGTGTTGGGGGCAGCAGAAATCCTTCTTTAGCTTTTTTCATCCTTCCTATAGCAGCCAACTGTAGCACTTGTTTTATCTAACGGTGCCCAAACCCTCAAAAAGAGGCTAGTTGTTGTTCTCTAAGGGTGCTTCCAGTTCTGAAAGCCTATGCATCCATAAAGAACTTGGAAAAGTCTTCTGCTACTCAAAAAATGCTAAGGCTGCCTGCTGATTGGAAATCGCCCTGCTAGGGCCTGGCAATGTGTGCAATGCCTTCTTCAACCGGCAGATGAGTCTGTGATACACATAAGCAAAGAACAACATCTTCACTTGAATGACCTACAAGCACCTCAAAGGCAATATGTCCAAAATCAAACTCATTTCCTCCCTGTCAAACCGAATCCTATTCCTGCATTTCCATCTCAATGTCTGGAACCTCCAACCATAAGACACCCAAAAGAGACATCTGGTAGCTGTTCCTAATTTTTCCATTTTCCTCACTGCCAACTCCACTTTCTCTCCAAGCCCATCAGTCACCAAGTCCTGTATATTCCTTCCACTTAGTTGTTATAATCTTCCCACTTGAATTACTATCTCACCTGATGACTGTCATAGCCTTCTAGGTACAGTCTTATCTACCCTTACCCTTGATCCTTCACAGCTCAAACTTCAGCATCACTTCCTCCATTCAGGCTTCCTGAACCCAATGGTCTAATTTTGGAGGCCCTTATATTAGCTCTATATGTATACATTTGCCAAAGCACTTATCTCACTGGGTTGAACATTGATTACTTCATGTCTCCTCCATTATCTCACGAGTTCCTTTAGGGCAGGCATCATGGCTCTGTAATCCCAAAACCCACGAGACTATTTTTAGACCAAATGAATGATGTGTTTCTTGTTTTAAGATTCTTATTACTATAAATTCTTGCTTGGAACTGAAATCTTTTCTTTTAGAAAATCTCCCCTTTTCTAATGGCAAGAGTCTGTGGCCTCAGGAGGTACTAGACAGCCAGGCTGTAAACCAACACTGGGCATGAGACCTGGGGCCTCCCACCTACCAAATACAGACCTAAATTCTCAGAGACAGTGACAAGGCCACAGAGAAGGGGCTCTAATGAAAAAAGAAAATTAAAAGAGAGAGAGAAAGAACCCAGAGTTGAGGAAAAGCTTGGCTAATAAAGCGGGCCCTCATGCAGCAATGTTCACAAGAGTTGCCTTAAAGAGAAAAGAAAGAGCCTTTTTGCCATGGAGGGCAGGAGAGAGCAGGACAGCAAAGAGGCCCTTATTAACATACTGGAATGCAAATAAAAGGGTGGAAAAACAACTCCTGATCAGGAAACTGAGTGTATCCAGCCTGCTCTGTGCTTAATGATGGCAATGAAGCCAGTCCCTAACTTGGCAGAGAAAGAACTTGCTGGATGAGGGGAGAAAGAAAAGTCAAACTAATAACCCCCTTCCATACCCCCACACACAAGCTCAAACTCACCTGGCAACTTGTGCATATAGGCACTGGGGCTGGGTAAGGAACATACACTGCCTGTAGTTGTGGGGCCTCCTCTATTGAAGCAGGGAGCAGAGAAGGCCCTTTGTTCAAGAAATAGTAGAAGTAGATAACAGGAGCTGGGTAGCCCTAGTTCACACCTGATACCCGGAGAGTTACTGCTTCTGACTACAAATCCTTTCTCAGAGTCATGCTGCCATTTCTGGCTGCCCTAAGATAAGCATCCACTCCCTACCAGCCGTGTGATGATTATCTACTGACAAAGTTGATCCCTCCTGAGACAAATCCCTTTGATCAGAAATTTTGTTTTGTTTCAGCTCATGGAGGCAGAACACAGTGCAGCATCTGAGAGTCGAGAAGAAAATGTTAATAGATTTATTCTTGCTGGGGAGGCCAGTACCAGTGTTTTAATCATCTTATGGCTGCTTAATTAACATTTGTCAGCATTATTTCTGCTACTGTTAGGAAAATGTAAATATTTAAATGGCATGTATTTTTCACGAAGCAAGAGAGCTGTGAGCACAGAACTCGAGGCAAAGATCTGGCCTCATCTTAATCTCAGCTCTGGTAAAACACCGTCCTTAGCTTTTGGCAAGTGTCCTAATGTCCCGACTTTTCTACCTCAGTTTCTTCACCCCTAAAAGAGAGAAAATGAGAACAGTTCTAAAGAGGGTAATAAAGATTAATCACTGACTATCTAGAAAAATTCTTTGAAGATGAGAACAGGCAAATGTAGTAGTACTTCTACCTGTGAGCAAAAGGCCTCAGCAGAGAGCGTGACGAGGCATGGACTTGCGCGCTGACGTCACTCTGTGCACTTGGCGTTCGCTCTGCCTCAGTGACTCGGGACGCTGCATAGTGAGTACATGCGCTCACGGACCATGGGAGAAACAGAATATTCAAGAGAATAAACCAGAATCCTCTAAAAGTAAAGTTGTTCACTGAGAAGCTGTTTATTTCAAACTGCCGCTAATGCCCAGATGGATCCTATTAAATAGATCCATCTCGGCTTTTTTGCTTTGACTTCTGGTTGCAAACTGTTTACAAGTCAGGAAAAGAGAAACTGCAGAAATTAAGGATTTTAAGTGTCATAGAGCAAGCAGTCCTCAAGGGAAAATATCATTGTGCATGTTCAGTTTATGAGAAATGGAGTTTTCAAATATTTTGACAAGACTGCATGGAGACCGATCTTTCTTCAAGGGACTTTGGGCCCTCGCATTGAGCTCATGGAATGCAGCAGTTTATATGAGCAAGGACCTGCTACCACAGGTCGTGGGAAGATGAAAGAGGGTAGATTGGGAAGTCCCAAACTTCTTATACTGTCTTTAATAGTGAAAAACAATTTTATTCTAAGTCCATTTCTATCCCCTCCTCCAGGTTAAACAAAGTTGCTTCCTATGGGTCCCATTTTGAGTGTTGCAAAAAAGACCCACCTGTGGGCTCAAACAGAGGTTTTATGAGGTGGCAAGATTACTAAACCATGGGTTATACTTCTAGTGCCACCATTGAACAGTGATATTGAAACCTCTGTTTCCATCCCTGTAAAATCACCTACCTCTAACACACTTGGGATGAGGTACTTAACTCAGTTTTCTAACCAGTAGAGCACGAATGGTAATCTCAGGGGACTTTGTAAGGTTGAAATGATAACATATGTAAACCACTTAGAGTGGACAGGGATTCTTATTTAGCAATGGATTAAAGTTTAGCTGCTGTCATTGTCGTCAATATCATCATCATCGTCATCGTCGTCTGCATCATTGTTTGGACTACTTTTCAGAGTCTGGAGTAAAGCTCAAATGAATTTAGAAATGCATTGTGAACTACGAAGTGCTACATGAGTGTAAGTTATAATTATGTTAAATAAAGAATGTAGACCTGGGAGTCTCAGATATCCCAGGCAATGTAAAACCCGAATGTGCCATACATGGCTTGGGAGAGGCTTCTTGGTTCAACAGATCAGAACTAGGTGTCAGGAAAGTTCAGCTGCGTCTTAGAGCCCCAGTGTTGTCTTCTAGGCAAATTCTTTCACCAAACTCTGGCTCAGTCTTCTTTTCAGCAAAACTTCTCTCTATAGTGCCTTGACTTCCCCGTCCTCGCCTGGTGGTCTGCACAGGCCAGGCGGCTACGTGTGCCCTGGGAAAGAGGAGAATTTCCTGCCCAGCAGAGCCTGCAGGAAACTCAGCAAGCGGAAGAGGAGAGTGAAGCATAGTGAAATATGAAGAAAAACTTACAAATCTGCAATTCCAAGTACTTTTCCTGCAACAGACCTGGGAGAGGTGTGATATACTCAGAAAAAAGATCAACAGTTGAGAAAGGATGGTAGGAGGCTAAAGCAAGAGGGGCAGGAAAAGAGGAAAATGGGCAGGTTGCTTATTTTATTGGTAGAGCAGGTATGAATTTCAGTGTCAGATGAGAAAGAAATGCAACTATATTTTTCTTTGATTGAACTAGTTGTGGAGCCTTTATTTCTAAAGTGGTTTAGCAAGCAATTCCTATCCTACTCGTTGTGGCTCTCTCACATGATGCTGCCTAAATGTTTCCTTATCCTGTAGTCCCAGCTACTTGGGAGGCTGAAGCAGGAGGATTGCCTGAGCCTGGGAGTTCAAGGCCAGCCTGGGCAACATAGCAAGACTCCATCTCTAAAAAATAAATCTAAAAAAAATTCCCTTATCAATGAAGCCTCTCCTAATCACATCATATAGAATAACACCCCTCAACTGTATTTCAATCTCTTTCCGCCTTGTTCTGCTGTTTTGTTTCTGTCCATTGCACTTGTCACTATTTGAGATGATAGATGTAGGTAGATAGATTTATATATATAGATATAAGTATAATTTGTTTATTGTCTGACACCCCCACTAGAATGGAAGCTCCATGAGGACTTTGACAAGAGTTGAGAGCATCTGTGTTAATATGACTTAGATAACAGTAGACCACCTATGTCAGCATGAACTGTTTGTTCCAGAAAACCTTTGCCTAGAAAAGGCAAGGCTGTGAGACAATAAATAACTTCATTATTTTTTTCAGGAAATATCCTGAGGACAATTTGTCAGAGACAAGGAACTGCTCACCTTGACAAACAGTTTGTTCCTCAACCACAGTTTACTCATCAAGACTCACTAGACCCTCACTTCTCTGTGTTTGCCAGTCCTGAAAGATAGTATCACAATTTCTGTTCCATTCCATTCAGTTGCCCACTTTGAAAGATCCACCTTAAACTACTTGAACTTACACCCCAAAGTCAAATAGCATTTTATCTTTGACTTCTTCATTCTGAGACACTCTTAAAACTCTGTCAAGGTGATGTCCTCTTTTATTGCAGGAAGTTCTAATAAATGTACCTTTGTTTTATTAACAGGTTGTCTGGTGATGTTTTGGGGAAGTTCAACATTGTTTAAACTTATTACGCTGTCTTTAACAGTGAAAACAATTAAGTAAAATTGCTTTTGTTTAATGCTGCATTTTCCATTCCTAGACCAATGCTAGGAAGTTTGCAAGTGCTCTGTGAGCATTTGTTGAATGGGAGCGTGAACAAATGAATGGGTATAGGGTCTCCACTCTCTCGTCCCTGCAGCTCGACGAAGGGAGTTTGTGCATTGGCGTGGTAAGTGGGAAGCTCTGGTCTGTGTTGTAGGTTCTTGGTCTACACTGGTATCTGTTATGACATTGGTCACCTCTTTAGGTCTTTGGCCATTGGCTCACGAGGGATGCTGATGCGTGATTCCTTTGCTCTTGTCTGCACTGGCTCCTGCAAGCCCTGATGTCATTCTTGGTTATTTGTGTACAGTCATCATTCTGCTGCTTCCATGCCATACATAAGCTGTAAAAAACTTACTAGGCTGTCTTAGGCTTTTCTCCATCTTTTTGCCACTTCGAGTGCATGGCAAGTCCTTTGACTATTCTGTGCTGTACTGGTTGTTTCAAGCCCATCTACCCAAACACAGTAGCTGTTTCTTCTACTCTCATATAATGCCAGCTTGGGGAACTGGAATTTCCCAATGCCCTGGGCCAATGTTTTTGTAAAGGGCTAGATAGTAAATATTTTAGGCTATGCAAACATAAGGTGTCTGTTGCAACTATTCAGCTCTGCCAGTGTAGTATAAAACAGCTATAGACAATACATAAATGAATGAGCATGTATTTATAAGAACAGGCAGCTGGTCTGTGTACTAGCCAGTGTTTGATGACTCCTGCCCTAAATTTTCCTAGGAAATAAAAGAATAAAAGACAGATCTTCTTTGGACCCACAAATTTATTGAGCTTTGTTCACTTACCCCAAGACTCCATGGTCCCCACTTTTGGGGTCAGGAAATATAACTCCTCCTCAGCCCTTGCAATGTTCTAATCTCTTTGCTTTTCCCTTTAACCATTTCTTTCTCCCCACATGAAGTCTTGGAGACAAGAAAAAGCTGACTTTAACAAACGAGGTTTTCTTTCAAACCTATTACTTTATTCTTGTATTTCAGCTTTAAGAAATGCAAAGAATTTGACTCTCTTCTCTATTCTTCTTGAGGAAAATGTGGCTTATTTGTCCAACTAGGAGAAAATAAAGACAATAAAAGGATGTTCCAGGAGGAAATATCAGCTAATGTTTCAAAATATTATTGACGTTTATCAGAACATGGCTCCTGGGGAGAGGGGCAGCAGAAAAAGGGAAAAACACACAGGCAGTGCCCCAGTGGATCCGAGGGGAAATGCACTGAGACCCGCCAGGGCTCCGCTCGATGTGGGAGGGGACCCCTGCTAACCTGAGGGAGTGAGCCTTTCCCTCACTAACTCAATAGGGTGGGGGTCACCAGGTAGGTCTCCTGCCATTCAAACTGAAGGAAGAACTTAGGTGTGAGCTTTAGACCTGAAGAGAAATTTGTTCCGTGGGTAGTATCAGAAGAATGGGGCAGGTAGGAGTTTTGAGATGACAACACCTAGATGCTCTGCTTTCTGCTCATTTTCTTCAAGATTGGAACCTGAATAGCGATAGACTAACAGTTCAATAAAATCAGCAATGTGTGGTTTGGCTGGAACAAAATTAGTGTGAATTGAACCAGGGTAGAGGGAGTCTTGCCATGGTTCTCAAAAAGGCACAACTAAAGATACGTTAAACCTGTGGCTAAAGATATCATATGAGTTTATTGTTATATATCACAGAGAGTGGCTCCCATTTGGAAATAGTCACAGTAGCACCTCCTCTTAAAATGACTGGGGTAAAGAACCTACCTTGCATTTATATAGTGTGTTACGATTGCCAGTGCGCTTTCTTTTCTAGGCTCACTGCACAAAAGTATTTTGTAATAGGAGAGAGACAAACACATGCAAATGGGTGAAAGGTCTAGGATTAAAAAAATAAAAGATATTAAACTGGGTAATATGTTCCCAAATGAATGTTGCAGAAGCCACTTGAGAGGGTGAGGGATGCTGCGAGAAGACAAAGCTCAAAAGGGGAAATTTTGAAGCAATCGATGGGACAATCAGAGAAGAAAATTAATATGTTTATATCAAGAAATAAATCCACATCCCAGAAAAGCTAGACATGGGGCTTTGCATTTGTATGCATGAGGGTTTCTGTATGAAAAATAAGAGCTGGAGATATGTAAATGGACAATGTGGCCTTTCATCCTGCTCCTGTTTTGTCCTCATCCTTGGTTTTACTTTCCTGCACTTTTACTTATGCTGTCTTTTATGTTATACATCCTTATACACTGCCTTTAAACCCCTCTGGAATGAGAAGAAGTAAAAATAAATAAATAAACACAGTGTGCTCTTTTCTGGTAGTAACCCAAACTGCATAGCTCATTTGCCTCAAATCCTTCTGGAAGTGGGCATGATAAAAATCAGTGGTTCCCACCGTGTGTCCTACAGAGTCCTGACGGTTATTACAAGGGGCTTGAAAAACGTTGAGAGTATACAAGCGCTGGCTGAGGCCAGACTAGAATATTTTTAATTATGTGCAATTCATAAAGTAGCAGATACATATTTAAGATCACAGTTTTCCACTGATATGTACTCTCTCCATCAAAGGGTACAAAAAAGTAAGAATTTTTATGAAATCATGATTGTTTTTTAACATAGTGAAAGGTCCTCAAACTCAACAGATTGGAGGAATTTTGTAGGAATGTATTGTCCTGTCAGAAGAGCAAGGCTTTGTTTCTATTGAAGAATATTCAGAGAATAACTATTGAAATAGATTGGTATATTTAAGTTCCCAGTGGAATTTTCTATGGGAAATTAGTTTAGAATTTTAACTTAGTGCTCGTGGTAGGACACTTTTATGTGTATGTGGGACTCGGGACATAAAGGGAGTGGCAAAGGCATCAGTTTTGGCAGGACCCCATAGGGGTACAAAGATTGTTTTAAGGCTTGAGCAGACACATGTCATTTTAACAGCTACATAGTATTCCATCATATTACGATATGTACCATAACTGAATCAGTCTCCTGTTGAAGGACAGTTGCTTCCATTTTTAATATTATAAACCATAATGTAATAAACATCCCTGTACATATATCTACATGAAATTCTGGCTCAAAGGCTATGCCTAATCAAACCATCACAGCCAAAAACAGCTTCCAATTCTAACAGCCTTTTATGAGTAAATTTCATAAGATTTCTGAAGCCTGTGTAGACAAACTTATGCTATCATTTGAATTGCCATATGAAAGAGAGTGAAATGATAAAGAGAATGAAACAGGGTGTGTTAACAATGATATGTAAAGGAGAGGGGAAGTATATCAGAAACAAGAAACTATTGATGCTGCAAAACACAGGTCTACTAGCAAGTTCATAAATATGCAGTTGTGATCCCATCCTCTCGTTTGCAGACAATGATAATCACAGCATTTCTCTCACTGAGCTCATAGATTCCTTCCCAACACAGTATTCCCTGTGCCTTCTCCTCATAAGTAGGATATAAGATCTTTAACTAGACCAGTGGTATTCAAGTATGCCAACACGTTCCAGGGGAAATGAGCATGGATTATCCTAAGGAATCAGCCTCCAGATCCTCAGCTTCCATAGTATTCTTTTAAAACCTGTTTCGCCTGAGCACCTGCGTGAGTTCACGATAGACCTTCCTCCCTTTACCAAATAAGGCCAATCTCTCCCACATAGTCATCTTACTTCGATTTATTGATGGAGGTTCAAAATCCTCCATATTGCCAAAACGAGGGGAAATATACCTTTCAATAATTAATCAAAATGGCATAGACCCACAAAAATGTTTGTATTTTCCTATCATCATATATTCTTATTAAGGAGAAAGCTTACAATAGAAATAGGGGATTTTTGCCCATGTTGGGATATCCTGAATCTAGGTAGAAGCTGCTTCTATCCTGCTATTATTGTCATAGAAAGGGAAAAGGAACCAAGGGAACACAGCAGAAAAGAGCATTGGTAAGAAATAGTGAAATGCTGATGGTGGCAGACAGACCTGAAGGTGGCTCCCCATGGTTTTGTTCCTCCTGGTGTCCACATCTTTGTATAATTCCTATTCCTTGAGTGTGGGCACAACCTGTGACTTGCTTCAAGCAAAGGTGATTCATGTTTCTCCCATGACTACATTCTCCTTAGCTGACTGCAGGGAGAGATTCTCTCTGCTGACTTGATAAAATAAGCAGCCACATTTAGGAAGCACATGTGGCAATGAACTGTGGGCAGCATCTAGGACCTGCAAGGGGCTTCCAGCCAAAAGCCAACAGAAAGCTGGGACTTTCGGGCATGTAGCTACAAGAAACTGATTTCTGCCAACAACCTGGAATAGCTTGGAAGCAGATCCTTCCCTGGTTGAGCCTTCAGATGAGAACGTGTTTTGACCCATACCTTAATTGCATGCTTGTGAGACTCTAACCAGAGAACCTAACTAAGTCATGCCTGGACTCTTGGCTCACGGAAACTGTGAGATAATAAACATGGATTGTTTTAAGCTGCTAAGCTTGTGGTAATTTCTTACATAGCAATAGAAAACAGAGTTGATATTTCAATTTTTATAAAGATTCCCATTGCATGGAAGAGTAACCAATAAAAAGGTGCAATTATTTGGAAAAGAGGAATGAAAATTCAAGGTGAAGAATTGAAAAGTGTAAAATTTTTTAATGTCAAAGAAAAATTTTTACAAATAGATTTTAAATGGAAGATGGTATCAAATTATTATGAATTCTAAATTTCATTCATTTTATTTAAAAGGAATCAACAGCTTTATGCTAAAAATATTTATAATACTCTGGAAATTAAATCATTTATGATCATTCAAATTAATAATGAGAGTATTTAGGTGTCAGCTTAATGTATGTTAAGGGATACATACTTTTTCAAAATTCTTTTAGGAGGTACATGAGCAAAAAATACTGAAGACCATATTTGTACACTATAAGTTATTTTCTAATAAGGGCTATGTATATATCTTGTTTGTATATGGTACCTCTAGGACCTAGTGTGATGCCTAAGGCATACTATAAGTTTAATAAATGTATGGAATTAAGGGAAACTTATTTTTACAGAAAATCTACTACCATAAAAAGGGAAGAAAATAGCTCTTTGTAGAAAAAAACAATAACAGATATAAAGGTGGTGGAAAGGATTTCCTTTGGGGGAAGCACCTTTTTCCTATTAGTTCATGTGTTTAGGGCTCCAGAAGTGGTGCAAGGATATAATATTGGCCAATCCAGCATCAAATTGCCCTGGCTACTGTGATTGATTCAGGGCAGACACATAACGCAAACTTAAAGAACCAGAGAATTTCTATTCCTGGTCATGGAATAACCTCAAGAATTAGCACATGGCTTAAGCTGATCCCAACAGGCTAACTTCTAAGACTTGAGGAGTTATGAGGAAGTGAAGTTCTTCATCTGCAATACTAGGATAAGAATATACACATAATAGAATATTAGAGGATTAAATGCAGTGATACCTGTAAACCATTTGCATAGTAAATTTGGTAACTAGAAGGTCATTAATAATTTGGTGAGAGCAATTTCTGTGGAGTGTTGGTAGCAGAAGTCAGACTGCAGTTGACTAAACAAGGAGGAAGGATTGAAATATTGAGTATAGATTACACCTGTAAAGAGTTTGAATGAGAAGGGAAGGTGAGATTAAATGGAATTTAGATGGGGATATAAGATCAAAGAAGGTGTGTGTATATTTTGTGTGATTATTCTAGACAACTTGAATACGTTTATAGGCTGAGACAGGATTGAAGGGGACAATTCAGGGAGAGACGAAAGGGAGTAACTCAAAAAAGAGTTCTTAAAAGGGTAAGAAGAAGGGCGTTGAGATGAATTATCCTTGAAGAGGATGGGCTCATTCTTTGAAACTGCAGATAAGGGCACATGTGATGGTTATGTTGGCAGAGAGAAAGTGAGAGTTCTCACTTGATGGTTTCTATTTAGATTATAAACATGGGGTGGGAAGAGGAGAGGGGTATCACAGGATCATTTACTGAGTGGAACCACAAGTGTATGAGGTATTAGGGGTGCGTGTGTGCATGTTTATTAAATAGGTGGCTTGAGTAAGGTGCTGAGAAGGGGAGTAGGATTTTTCAAGGTCACTTAACATGGCCGATACGGAGCATTGAGGACCAAGTAGAACTGAAAAGCCCAAAGTTGTGATGGCTTCAATCTGGTAGTTGTGAGCCTATCTTCATCTTTGGAACCATAGTTCAGATATATAAAGAGAGAAGTCTGATTATAAGACAGTGTAGGCAAAACATGCTATGAAACACCTGATATTTATGGTAAGTTTTAGAGAAACTTGCTAGTTGGATCCTTCCTGATGTATTCTTTAAAGGATCCCATCCCTCTAACGCAACTGTTTCAAGGAGCGCTCCCTGATCATTTTATACTTAACATATTCTAAGCCTATGATGATCTTAAACTATAGATGTTAGATTTAAAAAGTCCTGTAGAGATCTTCTAGGCCAGGCACGATTTTCAAGATAAGAGCACCAGTGCTCAGAGTCCTTAAGCTAGTTAAGGGTGGAGCCTATTTAGGAACCCTGCTCTTCTCATCTATACCGGTGTTTTTCCAACTATACTGTGAATTTTTTCTTCCACTGGAAATCAAATTTCCACTTAATTGGAAACATTATTTGTTGTCAGCATTAAAAAAAAATGTGTAGCATTCCCTTGGAAATGGAAAGATATTTTTCCTATATGGAAGTATATTTTAGTTTCTCTAAAATTACATCAATTAAGTGTAGTAAATCTGTTCATGAGAAAGCATTATCTACTAAATGGTTAAATGATTTATTCAAGGTCAGTCTCAATGCTGGCTCAATTTCTTGTACTTTTTAATGTGTTCCCTTATATGAGTTTAAGTTTTTAAATGAAGAATTTTTCATGATAAAATGAACATTTTCTAAATGGAATATATAATCATGCTAAATATATGTAATGGATCAGAGGCTACAAAGTCCGTAGGTTATACAAATAGGCTTCACTATAAGCAAAATAAATAAGTAGATAAGTACATTTTTAAGAAGTGCTAATTTACTTTTAAGTTCCAATTAAGCAGTTTTTCAACTGAAAGAAAAAAGGAAGCTCAGCTTAACACAATTATCTGGGGAAAAAAAAAGATGCTCTAAATTTTTACTCTTAGGTAGGATCCTTCCGGTTTGTCCTTTCACTCCTACAGACTTCAGAAATAATATGTTCATTTTATATTCTAATACTATATTATTTCAAACAAGTGGTCTATTTAGGCTTCACAAATTTTTGCCAAATCAAACATAAATGGAATGAAACTAATCTATACTTCATAAAGAAGGGCATAGTATTTAACAAATAAAACTTATACAAGCCTCTAGATGCAAAAACAACTTTAATGTTTAGATGAATACACAAAGATAAATATTTTATCTGCAATTGTGTGCTTTGTATCAACTTCTGATTTTTGAAACATCTTAGATTCTTTGATTTAAGATAAAATCAATTACTTTAAAAGTAATAAATGCTAGCATATAAATTGTTAATATAAGTATAGTTTTTTTAGAAAAGTAGTTACATTTTCAGAAATTCATAAAAATTTAGAGTTTTCATATTCATAAAAGGATATTTTTAGAAGAAACAATACGTAAGATGTTGAGCTACTATTGAACATTTTAAAAGAGACATGTATTGGTCCTTATATTAGTAAATGATTTGTCCTAACATTTTCAGGAATATAGCAAGTATTAAACTTGGCAGCAGTAAATCATGGTTGTTATGATAGTAACTGCCAAGAATCTTCACAGTCATGTTAATTCCAAAGTGGAAAATATTCTTATATAGCACATAGTATATCTCTTATCTCTGTTAAATATTGATAGATGACTGAAAATCAGCCATAGCCCCAGATTCCAGGTTTCTGAGTTAAGATGTATTGTACTCAAACCCTACTATCACTACACACCCAAATTCTGTGACATGAAGAACAGGGCAAACTTCCTGATGTATCTATAGTTAAATAAATGAAAATTCATGATAAAAGTAGCAATATACGGAATACTTACCCTCAGAGAATGCTAAATTGAAATGTATATTAAAAATAAATATAATAGGTAATAAAATTTCTGTGATTGACTGATAGGCATTTCTCAGGAGTTATATGAATAAGTTTGAACTCCAGAGTTGAAGCAGTATTTTAGCACTGACTGATTTCCTCTGATAAAATAGGTTTCCTGAGATTTAACTTGAGAATAAATGAAATTTCTAGCAGCTTAATTATAGCAATAAGACAACTTTAAGACAGTGCTTCTTGAAATTATAATCATGTTTGTGAATTTCAAGCAAAGCTCAAATTCAAAATGCTTCAAGGTCATGATTACATCTTTTCTTTAAAAGTTAATTTAAAGAATGGATGAAAGCCTGAAAGTTTGTGACCCGAATGTTGTTTTGTTGCCATAATCTATATTTAAAAATAAAACACTCTGGAAAAACATAGTGCTGAGTAGGACCAGTGCAAAGCTTTCAAATATCCATAAATCAGATCATGAATAATATCAATGAAGCACTAAATGTGAGAAGTCAATAGCTGTAAGAAATGTACAGTTATTGGACTCATATTACTGGCTGGAAAAGCATGGGGTAACTAATGACGTAAATGTTTATTACAGAAATTTGATAGTTATACAGCTATATATTAAGATCTGGCACTAAAATGATAAACTGAACCATAGAAAAGAAGCAATTACTTTTTTGAAGCAATTACTAATCAGGAAAAGATTCTAATAAATCAATCAGCATTAAGGTTGCTCTTCATCAGCCAGATTCATGGTATTGCAAATTATTTACATTTTTAAATGGCTCACCTGGCTTAGCAATGATATTCAAATAATTTCCATAATGTCGCCTGACAAGGACACCTTAGAAAATTGCTTATTTAACTCTGATATTTTAATGGAACAAGGAGAGTGTGGGGGAAGAAAGAAAAGAGGAAAAAAAAAAAAAACCCCTCACTAAGCCAAATGGAGAAAAACATACATTAAAAATGCCAAATATAAAAGGATAAAATTTTAATAAGTATCTACAAATATGTAGATTCAGCCTATTGACATAGTGTATATATAGATACAGAATTGTGTAATTTATCTGATAGCATATCTGTAAATAATTTATATCATTACAGAATAAGCAGTGATATTCTAAGCCCTTTTTCATACATTTGTTGAAAATCATACAGTACCCTATTTACATGTTGTATCCTTTCTGATTAGCATATATTTAAGCTACAAAGCAGAACAATAGAAATTACAATACATCATCAACATCACTTTCCAAAAAGAAAAGTGACTTTTCTATGTTCTTTAAAATTCTCTAAGGTAAAAAGAAACTGTATCTGGAGTTACATAGTAAGTTCCACAGAGCATTCAAATTTTTCCCTGTGGTGGAATTTCATTATATTATGCACCTTGCTAGAAATTACTTTCTAAATTATTCTCCATGCTGAATTGAACAGACAGTGCATAAACCAAAAAAGAAAAGTGCTTTAAACATAAAAGAGCAAAGAGGAAAAAAACTTCTTAAGCAAATACCCATTCATGTTGAAAGTATCATTTTCTGCTGCTGTGCTTTTAGAAGGATACAAAATTTGACTCAATCCCAGCCCTCAATGAGCACACAGTCTACTTGGGCAGAGGACATTGACAGAACTTGAAATAGATAAAAATAGAAATATCTACCGACTCTCCACAGATAATCGCATTCACTCTCACTGCTGGACTATCATCTGTGTGGTACAGCCGAAGACTCCAAATACTACCTCCACTCCCACCTCTTTTCTATGATTCATACACGCTTTTGCAACCCAAGTGGATGTTTCAACATTTTAAACTGATGTATAATTCACTGTCTTCCACATTCTTACACCATACTAGAAGAACAATTTTTCCTCCTAATACAAATAATAATTTAACCTTCTGGTCATCAACTCTTCCTTCTCCTTCACGTGCTCTCCTTTAGTCCATCCCCCAGCCTGTCTATGAAATGTTCTTCAAATTCTCTCCATTCCCACTGCCTGAGCTCATAGCGTAATCTTTGGCTGGCACCACTCCAAGAGTTTCTCTGACTGATCTCTATTACTCCAGGCTCTCTTCACTGCAATCCATCCTCATCATTCCTACTAGTTACCTTTCCAATACAAATCTCATCAGGTAAAGCCCTTATTTAAATATTCACTATTTCTGTCTATAGGGAAGACTAAAATCCCCAGCATGGCAGACAAGACCTTTCAACTTTTCTAGTCTTATCTCCTGCCACTCCCCATCTGCCAATGATATTGAACTATTCATGAGAGCTGAGAACATATTCTGAGCCTCTGCATAGTTTCCACTGTATTTAAGATGTGCTCTTCTTCCATTTCTCCTTCTGGCAAATGTTTACTTAGCCTTTAATACCCTAGTCCAATGTCACTTCCTCTGTGCCATTAATCATCCTTCCCATGTGCTCTCATAGAATAAATACATATATGTATATATCCATACATATTTACATATATATATTTTACAACCATAATGATATGGTGGTTTTATGTTTTCTTTGCTAGACCATAGGTCGTTTTTTAAATTATTGCTTAAACAAATCTGGCAAGTGCAGTGATACAGATAAATAGAGTTTTTAGCAGTATACAATTTACCAAGTCTAGATTGAGAAATCAGGGAAGGATTGAAGTAACACAATTCAGTCTTAGGGATAAGTGTACATCAGTAGGCTAGGAAAGAGGAAAAAACATTTCCGGCAGAAGGACGAACATGCACAAAAAAGTTATGTTTAGGGATCTGTCAGTACTTGCTAGTGGTAAAGTTGGAAATATGTTTACATAGGCTAAGGAAAATAGGAAAAGGGAATTGAGTTGATCCTTGAAATAATTAAAGATGTTGCTAAAGACTCAGATGAATTGAGCTAATCTGTAATGATGTAAGATTTTATTCAAATGTACTTAGCAATTCAAGCAAAGGATATAGATTTTGATACTGATCTGGGTTGGAATTTGTTGGGCAGATGTGGCGTAAGTAGAAAGAAAACGAAGATTTTAGTGAGTGGTTTAGATGACCTAGTTCTTGGTTCCAGACTATGTAGAAGGACCGGGAAGAAGCAAGGAACACAGGCTATGCTTTCAAAAATCAGATATACTGAGACTGAGAAATTGAAAGTTATAATTCATGGATCTAATAGGTATTTATTGAACACTTACTATGTGTCAAATACTGTTTTAGGAACTGGGGATACAGCAAAGAAAAAAAGTCAAAATTCCCCAAGATGTTTGTTGATGTTCGAGTTTTCAGAGGTAAAGCGGTTCTAGAAAGTACAAAGACCATATGTTGCTCTTGGAAGGGATGACTGAAGTATGGTGGAGGTCTGGGTCCTCGGAGTTTACGAGAACAAGAAACTCTAAGGAGAACATATTCCACAAAGATATGTTTAAGTCATACATATAAACAAGAAATCAATCAGGACCATCAGGACTTGGATGATAAGAAGAAAAAGCCAGGTGAAAAATTCTTCAATGAATATGAAGGAGGTTACTGGAGTGTAGGGATGAAAATGGGTAGAAGAGGGCATAGTCAGATGCAAAATTTCATTAAAGTAGTAATTTTTACTTGAAAATAGAGGATGGTGAGAAGTAGCTGTTGAGAGAAAAAAGCATGTACTGCTTTCCGATGCTGTGAAACACACATAAAATAAGAAAAAACAGGTTTGAGTTAAGACAAGACAGCAGAAAAGGCATTACATGAACACTAAGGATACAGAGTATTTTGTTTACCAGAGTGAGAAGTGACAGTTCCACAGAAAAGTATGGGGGTGAGTGTAAGGCAGAAGATGGTAAACTTGAGGAACTTACTTTGTGGGTAGTGATCCAAGAGTTGACTTAGCTGATTCACGTGTTATAAAGAGGATAGTGCAGCAGATGAGAGCATGTTCTACACACAGACTTCCTACCAACTTTACCACTTACAGACTCTGAGACTTTGAAAACTGTATTAAGTACTTTGTGTAGAGCTTGCACATAGCAATTCTCAGATAGTAGCTATTATTAATGTGCTAAGGTCCAAGGAAGTTGGAAGTTGAATGGAGGTAGTCACTGGAGGCCTGTTTTATAAGCTGATGAAGCCCTGGGAAATCAGAGGCCTGTAGAAGTTGAGGTTATTAATAGTATCAAGAATAGGTTCCTGGTAGAAATGGAGGCCAGCACGTTGAAAAGCTCAGAGTGGTCTGAGGCCTCACCACATTGAAGTAAATAGAAAGAGCAATACTAGGTGATCAAAGGCCTAGTGGCCGGGACAGGCACAAGTATAGGGATGATCAGTGGCCTTGTTATTTAGGCCAGTGGTTCTCAAACTTTAGTGTCCATCAGTCATCTGGAGGGCTTGTTACAAAACAGATTGCTGGGCCCCATCCTCTTAGTTTCTAATTCAGTAGATCTAGGGTGTGTCTTGAGAACATGCATTTATACCAAGTTCTCAAGTAATGCTGATGCTGGTCCAGGGGCCGCAATTAAGAGAATCATACATTTAGGCCCTAATTACAGATGCATTCCTCGCAATCAGAGGTCAGTAATAAGAGGTGTGTCTTGAGTGAATAAAGTGACTAACTAAATAGTACAGACAGAAATGCATGTGGTCTCTAAACATCAGAGAGGGCTTTAAAATAGAGGAGAGGTGATTTTAATGATGACGCTAGGAAGATACATAGACATTGGAGAGCTAACAGAAGAAAGCTGAGGGGACAAACACAAACAAAAACCTAACTCCCCCAACTGGAAAGTGAGCCTAGCTTTGTGTTTCTTATTTGTCCCATCACTTGACTCTGAACCCTAGAGCCTGAGGTAGGCAGGGAAATGAGAGAGGACAAAGAATAAAGAAAATTATGCATATTTATGGTGGTGTATGATTATGATTATGATTATCATCACTAAAAGTCTGTTAGCCGGGATGATAGTGGGAGGATTAGTGTTTAAATTAACATGGGCTCAGGCTTAACCATTTGCTGTATGGCCTTGGTGGTAACATTCACTGAGCCTTGATTTCTCTAATATGGAAGTATAATATTTGTCTCACACTGTTGCCAGGGATTAAATTCACACAGGAATTAAATCAGCAAATGCATACAGAGTTTAGCATACTACGTGTTGCTAGAAAATATTAAGTTTTAGCTATTCCTTACTACAGGACCACACCCATAAAACCGGACCTATTGGACATCAGATTTGTTTTCCTGTTGCCACTACTTCAGCAAAAGTGTGTCATTTTCTGAAGTTTTACTAAACCCCCAATATCTGAAAAAGGAAAACAGATGTCCTCATGCTCATACTCCAGGACAAACATGGGGGACAGCTCAAAGCTCTGACTCTTATAGTCCAAAAATGCATTTAGATCTTATAACAAAAATGTGTTAAGATTTATATCTAAATGACAGAAGAAATGTCGATATAAAATTGTGACAGAGATAAGACTTATATAAATAAGGGACAAGGACCAAGAAGAGTAAGATTCAAGAACATTCTTTTCTTCATCTTCCTTTCACTGAAGGGCTCCCAGACGGATGGGTTGCTTTTGCACTGCAAATCTAACAAAGCTAGATTAGGTCCATGGGCAGGGATACCATAATTGACTTTAATCATGTCTTTATCACAGCAAACACAACAGTATAAATTTGGCTTCTCATGCTGAACCTCAAATTTTCAACAAATTGTCAAACAGCTACTATTGTGGCTTCTTAGAAAGTATTCATTTTTAAAGGAAAACAGGAAAAAAAAAAAAAAGGGGGGTTCATCATGAATCCAGATCCCAATGCAAGAGTTGATTGTTTAGTGTAGATACCAGAGGAAAAGGACACACCTAGCCATGTTTGTGTTCTTTCAAAAATCTTGTTATATGTTAAATAACATTGCTTTTTTGTGTCTTGTTTTATAATCAGAATTGTTTCCTATCCTTTGCCTCAACTAAGCTATTAATATAAGGAATTACATACTTCAGCTGTCCAACTTCAACAGAAAACAACATTCTACTTGCTCTTGAAAAATGTTAAATCAAAATTCTTGTGTATTAGTATATGAGTGCTTGTGTATATTGTATTTGGATAGAATTTAGTGAAAAGAATGATATGAAAACAAAATTTGAACTAATTTTGCCACTGATTTTGCATTTATTAGGGCTATGTATTAGCCAAGATGGCCTGAGATTTATGTAGTAAATATATTAAATACAGAATGAATAAAATGAGAGTTCTTTGGTCTGCCTAGATAGGCCAAACACTATTACACTAATTACAACTAAATTACATCTACTCAATAACAATTCATTTAAGGTATGTGTCAAAATTTGAGAGTCTTTTGGAGTTTCTAAATTGGGATTTGACCTAGATATCAACTCCATACATCATCCCTGTTATGAATGATTAATAAAAAGCAAGACATAGAAAGAGAAAAATCCTTGAGAGAGAATACAATATTGGTAACCTAGATTTCTAGGTTAGAACTGTAGTGATTCAGTGATCAGAAAAAAGCAAATGCTAACATAAATATTTTTGGAAAATCTGTTTATCTATTGTAAAGCTTAATATTCCTATGAACACTTTGTCCACTTGCTTTCAATTTTCACTAAACTCAATTACGTACGACTTTTATATACATAATGATGAGCTGCGGTAGACGGCAAGCGGAGAGGCTCATGTAGTAAAGTATGTTGAATTTTCAATCATTAAACTGTTTTTGTGTATGGTCATAAACTCAAGTACAATTCTACTTGACTGTTATAACAGATAATGGTTAACAGGTACTTGTACAAGTAATATTTAATCTGCTGTGAGGATTCAATTTTCTTAAACGGTAAAACATTTTTTATAAAAGGTTTTTTGCTCATCTACATTAATTCTTTTGACTCAACAAAATCACTGACATTTCAGATTTAAAATTTTCATATTACTTAGTGATTCTAAGCAGCAGGAACAGCATGAGAGTGCACCAGTATTCCCGGTGAGCCTTCAAGCATGGGCTACAGTGGCCCTAGAAACACAGTAGCTGAAATGGCTTTGAAATTTCATTTTAAATCTTATAACTTAAAAGCTTTGTTTGCATTCTTAAGATATATGTTTGTTTTAATGGAAAAATGTTTTAAATTACCATAAGGAGACAGTACAAAACCACGTACACTTGTTCCATGGCTTTGTCTAATCCTTGTCACACAGTTAAGAGGAGCATGGTCAAATGGTAGTGACTATCCGAGGATAATGCAGCCTTACTGAGTAAAGGTCTTCCTTTCGATAGTATTCAACAAGATTCTTTTGGAAGTCTCAGTTTTGTATTTTTGAAAGCAATTTAGTATCAAGTTATATTTGCAGTTTTTTAGATAGATAGGTTTAAATTTACTTGTGTGGTTTTTTAGTAATAGAAAAAAGAAACTTAAACCAATTCAAAAGGGATACTTTAATGGACGTTGACAAATTCACCAGACTTTTCAAGTCAACCCAACCCTGTCACTTCTCCTAAATTCATTTTACCAATAATTGTGTTTAAAAACCTTAGTTTGGATAGATATCCATTGGTTTTAAAATAGAATCCAAACACCTTAGCCAGGCCCATAATCTGACTGATCTGATCTCTTTCTATCCAAACATACTTATTTGTTCTTTGTCTTGTAATTTATGACCTAGCCATGCCGAATTTTTAGTTTCTCCAGGGTGTTATATCCTTGATTCTGGTTATTTTTAAACAAACTGTTCTAACACTTGCATCCCCTACCCCTCCCTCTAAACCAGGTAACTCTTAAATATAACTACCTCCAAGAATCCTTTCCTAACTGCTAATGGTTGAGCATACTAAGAACCCAGTAGTTTCTCCATAAAATGTATCAAAATGCATAATTCTTTGTTTACTTATCTCACACCATACTGAAAGCTCCATCATACGGTGAAATTTTGTTTTAATTGCTGTTTTATCCATAGCATCTAAGCTGGCACGTAGCTAGGGGGTAATAAATATTTGTTGAATGAAAGATTCTCAAGAGGTTAAAAGCAGACGTTAGCAAATAAAGACTAAAATCTAGTTTCAAAGTCATGACTTACATTGCTAGCTGGTAGAAATCTGTATTTTTAGGGGCTATTTCATTTGAAAGCATAATACTGGATGCTTTACACTGACATACAATCTTTAAAACTGAAATTGACCTCTTCTGGTGAACTCCTGCTGTAATTTTATAAATAGATACAAATAATTAAATTGAATTACTTTAGAAAACAAAATTGTAACATGAAAGTAATAAATTAATCACAATCTATGTACACAGACTGTGTTATTCCCTGTGATGTAGAGAGGAAAAAAGCATGGTGTTTGAGGTCAAAAAATATCTCCATTTGCTTGGGAAAATGATGTTTTATAATAATTTCACCTTAAAATTTGTCCAAAAGGTGATTTTTGTACCACTATAGACCCAACCCTGTATTTCTGTATTTGACATTTTATAAACTGGTTACATAAATTATCTTGTTTGGAACTAACAATAACCCAATAAGAAAGAAAGGACACGGATTGCCATCAGCTCCATTTTACAGATGAGAAAATGGGCTCAGACAACTGAAGTACCTTGTTCAAGGTACCATGATTAGTAAATGGTGATATGCCCAGCTATTTTCTGATGTCCAATGCTGTACTATTTTGCTAAACTGTATACTGTCATAATGTGAATCAGACTAGAATAGAATCTCCTTGAAAAGTAGAAAGTCAGTTCTACTATAACAACATAAACATTTCCAAAAATTGCCACACTATGCAAAATTGCACAATAAAGACCATAGAACTTCTGGGAAAAATGGTTAAGAGTAGGAGCACAACATTAAAATCTTCATCGGTGATACAAAAAAAAAACAAAAAACCAAACTTAAAAAAAACCTGGCAGCATAGTTTTACATGTTAAATGGTTAAGAAATATACAAGTACTACTATAAATGCCATTTAGTCTTTGAAAAAGATCAAGTTTTCTTGAGGAAGAGGGTGTTGGTAGGGTTGCAACTTGTGAGTTACTGTGAAGTGTTGGAAAGAGGGTTATCTGAAATCGGATGGAAAGCTGTCAACGACAGATGTGGATGAGTGTGGCTCTTCACATGTGGGGAACTGAGGGAGATAACACATGTCTGAGGTGTGTGCAGGTGTGCATTCTGTGTATCCTTACATGGCCCAGTTCAGTGAGGTGCAATTTTCTGCTTTCACCTAGTTTTTCTCATGATGAAATCACAAGTAAATAAACACGCAATTCACATTATGCTTAAATTATTCCCTAATACATTAAATATGCTGGAACAAATTTGCATTTTCAAAGTGTTATAGAACTGACTGTACTGTGGTTCTATTTATCATTGTATTCCCTACAATGCACATAGCAAGTGTCCAATAAATGTCTTTTGAATACTTGAAAGAGGTCAGAATTAGTTTCTAGGAAAAAAAGTTCTACAAATGTAATGCAAAAAATTTTCCCCCTCAAGCAGAGGGCAAGGAAAACTACCAATGGAATAGAATTGTATTTCACATAGTCCTCCCAAGTGAACACATGAAATAGATATCTCCATTTCACAGATGAGAAAATTATGGCTTTTAAAGGTCTCATAGCTACTAGGTAGAATAGGATTTGAATACAAATTTAGTATTATGTCAATGTCTATGCTTTTTCCGGAGCAAAAATGTATTTATAATTAAGTATATATTTTACACAATAAAATTCCCAACTTAGGGGAAAAACAACTACAGTGATGTTACTATGCTTTCTGCAGCTAATTTCTAGGAATCATGACTGTATGAATTGGAATCATGTGTTAGAATTCTGCAAGTCTCCTTAAAGGAGCTCTTTAACCACACAATTCTTTGACCAACTCCCCTCCATTAGAGTTGAATACACTAGTGATAAATACATGAATGCTTCAAGTTTCTGGAAACTTACGGTGATTTCCCATCTGGAACTGTTATAACCCCAGAAGTTAAAAAGCAAAACAAGGCAAAAAAAAAAAAAAAAAAAAGTAGGGGATGGGGAGGGTTTAAGCTGAACCAGACACAAATATTAATAGCAAAACATCTGAATATTACATACAATGCACTATCATTTGGCAATTCATTAACCAGAAATGAAATAATCTAATTGGTTGGTTATGGCTATAAAAAATGAGTCAGAGGAGCAAAAAACTTAATTGCAAAGAAGAAAAGAGAGGAATCATGGAAGAAAAATGGAGAAATAAACAGCATAAGTGATGGACAGCTAAAGCAGCAACAAGGTTTAGAGATAGAAATGGCGGTGGCAAGCAGGAAATACTCAGGTAAGACATGACAATAGAGAAAGTTGCTAGCTGTAAGATTAAGAAACTGTGTTAAAGTTATGGGAAATAGCCCCTGAAAGCATACTACTGCAAAGCTAAATATATATTATAGTATAGCTATAGCTCTGGGAGAAAATTATCAGAGTCATCTTTCAGTAAGGTTTAAGCATTTCAACTAGAAAACTGTGCTATCCAGTTGGAGGGAGAAAAGGGACTGAAGAAGCATCAAGTGTATAGAAAAGCTGTCTATTTACTAAAAGGACCCAAGGGTATTATTATACCACATGACATAATAAATGAGTCACGGCCTAAGAATGTTAATTTGCAGTCATTTAAAACAAATCAATTTACACAGAAATTCCTTTTCTGTCAGGCTAAATCTGACATTTAGCACTAAATAAAAACTCATATTGATTTCTATTATTAGCTATCAACTTGTACGTAACAGTTTCAATTTATGAATAACAGCGGGCCTCTTATTTCCTTTAATCACTATAATACACTGGAAGACTGGACTGGAAACCCAGGGACTTGTATTCTAATTACAGATAAGTTACTATATATATGGTTGCTAAACTATTCATTTGCCCTCTCTAGAAGTGTTTACCTCTAAAACAAAAGGTTACAATTAGATATCTGGGGTCTTTTTCAGTTCTACGATTATTCCTTAGTGTTACTAACAGTATTTATCTCTGAATAACTTAAAATTACCAATGAGATATAACAATTTTCACACTCGGGGAAAAAACAAGCACTTCGAAGCTGATTTTCAGATAACTGAAAAAATATGTTCTACTAAGAGTGCTTCTCAAACCTGTACATCAAAATGGATCACCTGCCAATCTTGTAAAAATGTAGATTCAGCAGGTTACAGGGCCACAGATTCTGAATTTCTATTAATAAGCTCCCAGGTGATACTACTTGCCACTGGTCTGATAACTGCATTTGGAGTAGCAAGGTTCTAGGATTTGAAGAAATGTAATATTGACAAGCTAGGCTAGTCCAGATATTACTAGAGAATATTAACTATGACCGGGAATAAAATACCATAAGGAAAACATGCCACAAAGTTTCATGATGAAAGGTCTGGGATTTGCATTAATACAGGAGGCAAGAAGTGGGTGGAGGAAACAAGAAAGGTGTTAAGTTGGTAACTGAAGCTGAGTGATAGGGATTTATTATATTCTTTTATGTATGTTTGAAATCTCTCATAATAAAAAGTTAAAATTCCTTGACTCAAAACCCTATACACCACCACTAACACCAAGTGAATGAAAACAGAGATGCCACATACTTTTTCTGTCCATTGAAATGGGAGCAAGGGAGAAAGGAAGGAGAGGACTGAAAAAGTTGCAAGAAAGGTGGCTACGTGAGGCTAGAAAGGGCATGTTTGTATTTAAAGATATTACACATAATCTGAGCTTTTAAAATAGCAATAGCCCCTTGTTTACTTTTTACATCTTTAAGAGAAACTTCAGACCCAAACAACTCAATATTTATTGAACAAGAGGATTTTAAAACCTCCTTTAAAAACTGGTTAAATGTCATGAGATTTGATAAGGGGAGTATCAATGTCCAACATTTTAATGTTAAAAAATTATGAAGTGTGTGCTGGACAAAAAAAAAAAAAATTGTACTTTTAAAATATCATGAGTATTAGAGTATTTGCAGTATTTTTTAACTAAGCAGAAAAAGAAATTTAGGCTACAGAATATAAGACAATTTCCCCTTGAAAAGCAACCACTGAATAATAAAACACTAAATTCAAGGTAATGGTAACTTCTGGGGAAAGAATGAGGTAGTGACTAAGATCAAGAAGAGGTACACATGGGATTTCAGTTCAATCTGTAATGTTCCCTTTCTTTCAAGTCATACATAAAAATTACATTTAAAATATGGAAACCGTTGTTAGGTGGTGATACAGTTGAGTGGTAAGCACACAGGTGTTCACTATGGTTTTTACATTTTTCTGCATATTTCAACACTGTATTTTGTTCTTAGTGTATGATACTCAACTTCAAAATTTATACTTTTATTTGAAAAATCCAGAACTAAAAAAGATAATTAAAAATATATTCAAAATAACAAAGAATAACTGTAAAATCAAGATTTTTTTAATAATGAGTATATTCTAATATTGTGGCTTAAATTTTTTTTTTTTTTGAGACAGAGTCTTGCTTTGTTGCCTGGGCTAGAGTGAGTGCCGTGGCATCAGCCTAGCTCACAGCAACCTCAAACTCCTGGGCTCAAGCAATCCTTCTGCCTCAGCCTCCCAGTAGCTGGGACTACAGGCATGTGCCACCATGCCTGGCTAATTTTTTCTCTATATATATATTTTAGTTGTCCAGATCATTTCTTTCTATTTTTCAGTAGAGACGGGGTCTCGCTCTTGCTCAGGCTGGTCTCGAACTCCTGACCTTGAGTGATCCACCCGCCTCGGCCTCCTAGAGTGCTAGGATTACAGGCATGAGCCAACGCACCCGGCCTCTACTGAATTCTTACCATCAGATTTCTAGAAACCACTATTTGGCTAAAATAGAAATCTACGTATATTTAATTTCACTTAAAAATTCTGTACCCTCTTCTTCGGAATGAAAAAAATGTTTTCAGATTTATGCTCCATTTTAATATACTAAGGCAGCCAGAAAATACTGTTTGAAGTCCTATGCTACTCAGAATACGTCTTTCCTTCCTTTCTTAGCTTTGGAAGTCCTTAAGTGTCAGAATTACTTCCAAGTTTCACAGCAACTTTTAAAGGTTTATACAGATGAAATCTCACTCTTTAGTGGAGTCTATAATTAAAGTTGTATAATTAAATATCTAAGCTTTATTATTGGGCTATCTATCGAATACTTTAAACTGAAAATGTAAGACTAAATCCATAGCCTCTTTTCATTTGGCTTTGGGATGCACTATATAACTGCATTTTACATCTTTTTGCTTTGCCAGACTAACATTTAAATAAATTTCAAAACACAAATATTTCTTTGTGGCAAAAGAAACATTAGGATAGTTATTTATTTTGAATAACTAAGTTTACTATGGGCAAATCTAACAGTCTGGGAACTCTGGCATTGTAATTTTATATTGATGTATCAGTTTACCAATTGCATAGCATTCATTCACTTATCGTATTTGAGCTTCACAGTAACCCGTGAGGTGAGCAGAACAGAATTTTTTGCCTCCATTTTACAAATAAGGATAATGAGGCTCAGAAAAGGGATTTTCCTTTCCCTGGTAACTATATGGTGATCCAAATAGAAATACATGAACAAATTAAGCAAATTATTTCAATTAATTTGACTACACTAAGCTTAAATCTTGAAGCTAAAATGCCTCAGAAGTGTTAGTTAATATAATTCCTAATATAACTAATAGAATGATTCATTACCCTTCCTGGTTAAGCCAGAGTTTTCTTATTTGCTTTCAAATGCTAAAATAGGTTTCTAACATTAAATATGAACCATATGAATCTATCCCTTAAAGTAGGTACTTTGAAACTCGTATCCAAAATAAATCTTATTTAATGTCAAAAAATCAGTTTTTCTCAGTTACAGAAAAAAAAATCAAGTTACTTCTCTCTAAATATTCAAAGGTAAGGGCTCTACTAACAAAGCTCCTGAGTCCTAAGAATATTTCATTGTTGGCTAGTTCACTGTAAGAGGTAAGATTCTGAGGCATAGAGTAGCCATAATAATGACAGAGCTAATACTATTTTTACCTAACATTTGATAAGCAATTCACCATATGCCAAAGACCTAGATTTATTTAATGTATTGAATTTAAAATATTCTAGAATGTCAAAATCCCCATTCTCACTGACTTGGTACTTTGGAAGGAAGTACCAAGTATTGGAGTATACTGTAAGAGACTATAGAATCTGCTGTAGTCCTCAGGCAGGAAGAACTTTAATTTCTGATCACTTCCCATTGGGAGATGGGAAGTGATACTTTCAAGTATTATGTAATACTTGAAAGTATTACATAATACTTCAAGTATTAAGTAATACTTGAAGTATTACTTAATATTCAAGTATTAAGTAATACTTTCAAGTATTATGACCACCACCCATTACTGAGAAAAATTCACTTGAAAAAGCTTTGTTCAATTACTATTCATTAATGTTAGTATTGTTTTTTTATGGACTTCACACATATTTGATGTTGCTAGACTCTGTACTATGTTATTTTAAGAAAAAACATGGGCAATCATGTAGCTTCCAAATCACCTCAAATTGTTGACTCTAAAATTATTTTACTATGCTCTTCCTTTCTTGGAGGTGATTGAATTATTGTACTTAGTGCATTTAAACATATCCTATGCTCCTTCATTTATTTTTTATTATCCTAATGTGTAAGTTTTGTGTAATTGTGAGATGTAACAGAACCTAAGGAACATATATAACTTCAAAGTTATTTGACACCAGTATACCTATTTAGAAAAAGTGGCCCAAAATATTTTGAATAGCACCCTAATCGTAACCTGTTTTAAAAAGTGAAAGTCGTAACATTTTCAGTTGTTAAATGCAAATTACCCTTATTTTTAAATGCCTGAATATATACTATCCTTCCCACCCAAGGCAAAAGCAGATGATATGGTACTCTTTCTTCCCAACATCAAGTACTCTTTGTTAACTAACAAAGTAGTCTAAGATTAGTAGGAAATCTTTAGCAGACACAAAAGATGAAAGATGAAACTGCAGCAAGAGAGCATGGCAAATCCAAAAGATCTATTAGTGCATAAATCTACTGGGAAAAAAAAAAAACAACAACAAAAGAGATAGAAAGAATTAACAAGCTACAATAAAAGTTATGTCTTTAAAGCAGTAGATTATCACAGGGTGGGAAATGTTTAATATGTGTCCTCTTGAAAAGCAGTTACCATCTTTTAAATTAAAAAAAACCAGCTGGTATATTTTCACAGCATCTAGATTTATTTATGGTATAAAGCCATAGAATTGTAATATTATTACTCCTTTCCCACCCTGGCAGAGAATAAACATGAATTCAGAAGCACAGTGGAGTGAAAACAAAGAAGAGGAGAGAGAAAAAGGCAGCAGAGAAAGACAGAAAAGGTGAATACAGAGCTACAGAAGTGTTTATTGAGCATGCTACAGAGGTAAGCAGAGTACACACAAAATGAAATTAAACAACCATCAAACCTCCCAACTTTGTTAGAAAATTAATTTTTAATTGTGCCGCTTTCAAACTATACTGAATTTTACATTTCTAAAGATGTAAAAACTCAACTAATAGAAAATATACATGACCATTCTGTCTACATAGATAACAGAATCTATGAATCTTGAAACTAAGTACATCAATTTCAAAAAGTATTGGTCATTTAAACAGAATCAACAATTCAGATTGACAAGAACTGTTCAAATTAATTTGACCTGTAGATTCTGAGCCATGTTTTTATTAAAGTCAGATCTATTCCTAAATACAAAATATTTTGAAGATTTATTAAAACTGAATATTACAATGCAAGGTAAATTAAGACTAAAGGCACATAAACTTTGGTCCCACCTGGTTGTCAGTTTTAGAAAACTGCCACAAAATTAATCTTCCTGCAAATTTCCGCAGTACACTTTCTTTATCTTTGAAAAATACATGCACCAGTTTCTGAACTAGCTAGACCAGTCTGCACATGCTCAGAAATCCACAACCATATTCCAAATCTTAATTACAAACTAAGGATGGCAATATATATTTAAATGCACATAAGTCATGTCAACTTCAAAAACATCTACGAAAAATATTCAGCCACAAACAAGACATTACTTAGTGCTGACATTTATATGATACGTCCCACAAGAGTGTGTACAAAAAGGTTAAGATTCCACAATGCTTTCCACATAGGGCTCAAACTTACAGAAATCACTTTGTTGTCTCAAGAAATTAATACTCTGCATCTTGTTAATTTTAACTAATGCCTACATTCATAACTGAATCTAGACCAGAATTGTGAGATACAAAAGGCCAATGTTTTTTTAAAGCAATAAAGCCTAAGGTAGTGAAACCTAAAAATGCTGCTTTATTCTTTCAGTAGCATGTATCTTATTTGATTAAATAGAAAATAATGTGACAAGTCAATAATTCAAAATAAGTTCCAAGCAGGAGAAACAAAAACTTAACCTTTTTACACACCCCTGCCTAAACATATTTTAATTCCCATATAACAATGTGCCCTAGACAACCAATTCCTTTTTTCTAGTAAATGCACAATAGCAACACTAGTTTTCCTTTTTAAGGCACGTATGTCAACTAAGTTGAAAAAAGAAAGCAAAATTAAACTGAAATTTTAAACAGACAAAAATGGCTTCCCTATAGAACAGATGAAATACAGCAGTTAATAACTCTGCCTTTACATATGCCATTTCATTTCATAACCAAGGAATGATAACAGCATGGGAAAAAAAAGAAAAAAAATTAACAAAAAAATCAAACTCTGGTCCCCACTTTTCTGAACAGTCAATAGGTGATGACACCGAACAATGTGATTCACCCCAATCTTCATCTCCCACTTTTTAAATTGTTGACTTGGAGAAAGACACTCTCAGATGATGGTTTTCACCAAGGTTATAATTATGAAGATCAATCAAGGCCTGGATAGCTTCTTCCACTGTTGCCATCTGAAGAAGAGCCATTTTGTGATCTCTTCTGAAACAAAATTATGAAATTAGATACTTCATAAAAACTAGGAAGGGCTCATTAAATACTTGAATTTTTGCCCATTCCAGAATCAAAAATTTCTATAAACAAAAAGAATAAAAACTACTTAAGGAAAACTTTTATTTCTATCAAGTCGCTAATTTAAAGACAAGGAAGCTTGCTTACTGAAAAAACTTAAATGCTTTCACAGTGCCCCCAGTGTTAGCAAACAGTGTTCGTAGATCCTCTTCTGCTACTGAAGGACTAGGAAAATTGGATGGGGAAAAAAGCAAAGATTAATAATAAATTTTTATATTTTATTAAAATAAAATGTATACCTTTAATAAACTCCAGCTTAAATACTTACGGGATATTAGACAGGTGAAGGGTTGCAGAAGGAGGAAAAATATTCTGAAAATTTTTGGATCCAGGTTTCTTAAAACGATGCAATGGGGAATTACCAAAATCTTTTGTTAGCCCTTGATCATCAAGTCCCTCTCGAGGTAGTTGTACAGTCTGATGTTTAGAAAGAGTAACACGAATAATTTTTCCGTACATTTTCTGTCCATTAAGATGGTTCATGGCTATAAAAAGAAAGAACGCTTATTAATAAACAATATCGAAGTTCAAAACAAAAATAATTCCTATTTTAAAAATAATAGTTTAAAATCTGATTTTCTTATGACTTTAAAATAAACCATGAATTTAGCATAGCCATTGGTGACAAGACTTCAATTCCATTTTCATTTGTAGTAGATAAGATATTCTGCTAAAAAAGCCGGCTTCTTTCACAGAATGAAAATCCAGATTATGACTATCTACCTTCCTCAATAATCCTGCTGATAAATCATATACTTAGCTACCCAAGAAACTTAGTAGTCATCTCTCCTTTTCTCCCTTCTGCTGCACATCCTAATTGCTATGTCTTGTAATATTCCTTCTCCTAACTGTCTCTCAAATTCATGTTCTCTCCATTTCTCCACTTTTTACTATATTTTATCTGGATAACTCAGTGTCCTCATTTGTCTTCCTATTGGATATTTCTCTGTATTTTTTTCAATCCATTCTATACATATCAGCTTGTGACCTTTGCAAATTATAAATTTAATCATGCCATTACCTGCTTAAAACCTTAGGGACAAAGTCTATCATTCCTTAAAATGGCTTCGACTTTTCCCAATCTGATGCTTATATAGGTTGAGTATCCCTAATTCAAAAATCCAAAATCTGAAATTCTCTAAGATTCAAAGCTTTTTGAGTGCCCACTAGAGCATTTCCGATTTTGGATTTTCAGATTTGGGATGCTCGACTGGTATAATGCAAATATTCCAAAATCTGAAAAATTGTGAACTCTGAAACACTTCTGGCCCTTATCATTTTGGATAAGCAATACTCAACCCGCATATAACTTCCAGCTTCTTTGAGCAGATTTTTATCAATGATGTGCAATATCAATCACTGTGCTAGTTAGTGCTGAGAATAAAGTGGTAAGATAAGACACAATCCCAGCCCTGGTGGAATTTATGGTATCTTACTACTATACTGCTTGCACTTTATGCTCCAGCTATACAAAACATGTATCGTAACACTAAGTGCAAGTGTCTCTTATTTTTATTCTTGTGCACATGATCTTCTATATCAATTTCCTATGTCCTTTCTTTTCCCTTTTAGTCTACTTATTCTTCAAAGTCACTTCTCCAGGAAGGCCTTTCTTTATCCTCTGGAAAGGTTCAGAACCTCACTAGATGTACCCTGTACCATTTTTTAAGTTCATCATCACAATTTATTGTCATTATCTATAATATTCTCCTTCAGACTGTAAAGTACATGGAGACATGAATTACTTTTTCTACCCCGCGCATAGTGCAGTGCGTGAACACAGAACATTACACAGTTATTTCTTAAGGTAGCTGTTGGGTTATTTTTAAACTAAATGAACTGATCTGATATTAGAAACAGTTTTATGTTTTATTTACCAGTCACAACAACTAAAAAAGACCATTTTTAATAAGTCATACACTTTTGGCTAAATTGAAGGTCTAAATGATTATAATGAAACTGGATAAAGGCGTCGAAGTATTAGCAGCAGCAGAGAGGTAAAGACAACGTGGAAGAGCAGGAAACTGACAATAGAATCTACTCTCCAAGAGTTTCTAATACAATCAGTACACTGTGGTACACATTCTGACACAGAAGAAGACAAGAATTTGTTAAACCCATGAATCTTGTCATACTTACACGTATAAAACAAACCAATTAAATACAAAACACCTGAAAAGGATAATGCTGTGAAAGTATGAGGTACCATTCAGGAAAAAAAAAAAAAGTAAATTCTTATTTTACTTACAACTTCCCTGATTTATAAAAACAAGTTTACTCTTCCTGAATGTCACTACACTGTTATATATTTGTTACAGTTTTCCATTTTCAACTGAGGCTAACAGGAAAAAAAAAAAAATATCATCTCTCAGGCCTGAATCTCCTCTCACTAGTTTCTTACAGTACATTTCACATACACTTATAAATTTACACTCACATTTATAAAACCAATTTTTAATTATCTATAGTGATGGCACATAAAATCCTTTTATAATCCCACTGAATTACAAAACATTTTAAAAGTCCAATAATTCTATTAAGTGAACAAGCTTCGATGATAAAGTGCTATACCTCAGACGTAACATATTATAATGTATGAGTCTGGGGAATAAAGGAGACTAAGGTTGCCATGAGAAAGCCATCTCAATGAAAAGACTGCACAAACAGCTGAGCTTTGAGATAATGAAGGGTAGGAATAAGAAAACAATAAAAAGTCTTATGCACAGTAACTGTACAAAGAAGAGACTGATGATAAAGGAATGGAATTAAAATAAAGCAAAATAACCAAACAGCTACCTCAGGCAGTAGCCAGTTAATAAGAGAGATTCAAGTCAGCTGATTGTTAACAAAAAGATCTGAAGAGACTTAAAGGAGAGGAGAGAGTGGCAGTTAAAATACCAAAGTTTTTAAGTTTAAAAAAAAAACCAAAAAAATAAAACACTTTGCCAAAAATTGAGGTATATAAAGATTAAACAAAATAAAGCAGAAGGAAAGTATCTTAATCACTAATTTTAAATGAATCACTTTTTAAAACAATGAGAATCTTATACTTGAAATCTACTATTCCAATAAATATGGCATAAATGGACAAAGCAATAACAAAGGAGGAAAAAGTCAATGTTGCACTGTAGAAATAGCATCTTTGGTTGAACATAATTTTTTAGCTTTACCATATTCCATCTCTGAAGAAGATATTAATGAATTATGAAAATTTAAAAGACAGCAAGAAGTTTACAGATACAGAAGTATATATAATGTGGAACTGGAGCTGTATCAATAGCTCTCCCCTTTATAATTCAAAGTATTACTTGTGCCACACTCTCATTTCTTAATCTTAACAGACACCTGTCCATTTTATTACTAGCCTTTTTCAAAGAACTCAACTTTTGGCTTTGTTTTTTTGTCTCAACTGTTTGTCTTCTATACCACTGATTTCTAGTCTTTAATATCTCCTTCCCTTGGGTTTATGCTGTTTCCTTCAAGTTAAAACTTTCTTTCAAAAGACCTCTTTTACTGTACCACCCATATCCAATTTACATACAGTACTTCCAATATCTAGTTTTAAATATCTTAAACTCCCATTAAAACCACCTCTTCGACCCATGAAACACTGGGAGTTGCTTTTAAATTTCCAGGTACATGGAGACTTTAAATGTATTTTTCTGTTACTAATTCTACCTGTGCAACAGAGAATGAGGTCTGTATGATACTTACTCTTTGAAATTAATTGAAGCTTGCTTTATGGTTTAGTATACGATTTTTTTAAATGTTCCATATGTGCTTTAAAAAAATGTGCTGGATGCATAACTGCTGGATGCATTAACAGAGAATTGTGTTGTATCATTTTGTATCTTTGTTTTTGTTTTCGTTTTGGTCTGCTTGACATATAATTCAGGAAAGTGGGTTGAAATCCACCACTATGACAGATTTGCTCAATTCTACCTGCAGCGTTATCCGTTTATGATTTATACATTTTGAAGTTATTTCCTGGTGAACTAAATCTTTTATCAATACTTTCTGTCTTAAATTAGCAAAGTCATGTGAGTTTTCTTTGCCTTACTATCTGCCCAATACATCTCTTTACATCCCTTTGCTTTCAATCTTTCCACATCTTGTGCTTCACATGTCTGTTGCCAAGAGCACACAGGGAACTTTTCAAAAATCAAATCTGACAATATTTTAATTGATGATGAATTTATTCCTTCACATTTGTCATTATTACTGATGCATCAGGTCTTGACTACCATAATTTCATTTGCTGTTTTCCCCTCCTTCCCTTCTTTGTTTTTGGAGGGAAGATCTCTTAAGATCTCTCTTTTGTGAAACCAACAATGCCTCAAAGTGTGACTTACTACTAATTACTTATGACAATAATGTATACACATACTTAAAAGTGAATATATATACACACACTTAAAAACTTCTCAAGTACCATAACACTAGAGTAATATGATTTCCACTCATTCTTAGAACACTTTTATAGATATAATTTAGTAGGTAAAGGTTATGAACAAGAACTAAATAAGTTTAACTTCTGAGATGACAGTTATATATTTAATTAAAAACAGAGGCATTTTATAAGCAGTTGGTAAAAACATAAATTGAAGAAACTAGACAATTATTCTTACCCTAAAGGAACTATTTTTTGTCAGAAAATCTTTGGAGATAACCATACCGTTTTTAAGACGAAAATTTACAAATTTTATTATTCTTAAAATATTCAATTGAAAAAATACTGTATCAATTAAATAGGCTAATGGCACAAAGTTTATCAAAGAAACATCTTAAAGTTTGAAAATTATAAAATTCTGGTGTGAAATGATTTAACATCGCCTGTAAGATCTGCAACAATCTCATTCACATTTAAACACTGCTGACTATATCCTTAGTTTCCCTTGTCATTTATTTCTCCCATGCTACTTCTTAAGCATAAAGACATCTGCCTGTAACATAAAGCAACGAATATTTTCAACTAGAGTCCCATGAAAACTAGAAAGAATGAGGACAGAGTCCAAAAACCAAAATTAAAAAAAAATTGTTTTTTAAGTCTCATTTTTCTCGATAACACATCCTAGAGTTTCCTGTAGGATTTGACTATGAGTGTATGTGTGTGTTTTAAAGGCACTGAGATGGTGTGAATACTATTTTTACGGTCATACACTTCAAGAAAGCAGTATCTACCTAGCAATGAGAAATAATAAATTATTAACCACTACATAAAGTCCAAAAATTATAAACCAGGCTACTATTAATAGCAAGTCAAAACTTTAGTAATAGTATCTTAAGAAATTGGGGATAAATGATTTCCAAACATAAGTACTGCAATAGACTGAATTGTGTTTCCCCAGATTCGTATGTTGAAGCCCTAACTCCCAAATGTAACTGTATTTAAAGATGGGATCTTTAAGGAGGTAATTTTAAGGTTAAATGAAGTCCTAGGGGGGGAGTCCTAATTCAACAGAACTGGTGTCCTTATAAGAAGAGGAAGAGATCTCTGTCACCAAAAAGGCCATGTGAGGACACAACAGAGAAGATGGCTGTACGCAAGCCAAGAAGAGAGCCCTCATTAGAAACCAAATCTGTTGGCACCTTGATCTGAGACTCCAAAACTGATAAAACAAATTTCTGCTGTTTACGTCACCCAGTCTGTGGTATTTTTATGGCAGCCCAAGCAGACTCCAAGCACACTAATACAAGTATGGTAAAAATTAAAATACCACTTATTTAAAATAGTCTTTACATAAAACCAAAAAAACTATCCAGAGGAATTTGGTTTATTTTTATCTTAGGAAATTCTCAACTGTAATGATTTTGCATCCTTTATTTATATGAAGGTAATGACACCCATACCTCAAATTGTGACAAGAAAAAAAATGACATATTTAAGAATGTTCTGTTGACTACGAAGCACTGTCAAATGGTTACTTACAATGCATATGACATATCACCAGTCTTACATGTCTTTCATTTAAAATAGGTATCACCATTATAAAAATGGAGAACCAGATGAATAGTTTCATGCCTAGTCTGAGTTGCTAAGATCATTGCCAAGAACACTAAAGTTTAAACTTACTGTTTGAAATTCCAACTTTTCTGATTCCAAAGGCCAAAGTTGGTCTAGTATATCATGTTGTTCATCTCTGAGTTTCATATAACAGCAAAAATATACTGGTTCTTACATCAAAAATGGCAAATTTCAAAATTAACAATGTAAATACAATCAGTCTAAGGCACCGTCATCCCTGAATCTCAATGAACAGAAGTATAAGTGATGAACATACTATTTATAGTCAATCACTACTGTATGCAGTTATATTCCAGATTTATGTGACATGACTGTGTATGAAGTCAAATGAGATGTAAGTTTAATTAAAATCATCAATTATTTATCTAAGTAATGATTTAAGTGTAACTTGACTACAGTACATCTTAAGATTCCCAAAGGGATTAACAACAGTGCTTTTGGCACAGGTTTTTCATTCTGTGAGAACTTGGTATCTCTGAAAGATACCAAGTATTAGGCAAATACTTATAATAAATGACTTTAGACGAATTAAAATAACATGTGTTAATCAGGATCCTATGGACTATGCATTTGAAATCAGAACTGAAGATGTATAGATAACATACAGTTTAGTCTTACCAAGTTGTGATTGGTTTCCATCAGCCATCTGTATTAGAGCACTGTCTTTCTTATTGTACAAAATCTTCACACGCTGCACATCTCCATAAACACCTTTTTTGGAGTCACAGAGAGGTAATCCAAAAATGGAATTAATTTTATGCACAAGTCAGCTAAAGATTATCTTTCTGACATATCAATGAAACATTCAGACATCAACATGATCACTCATTCGATCTCATCATTCTCACAAATGAATACAGAAGATCAAGATTTTGAACAGTGAATTTTGAAAAGAATAATTTTTGATAAACCCTCAAAGCTATGTGAATGATATTAAATTAAAGACCATGCAAAATAAATCAGCATGCATTAAAACAAATTTTGTGTCTATGGAGAGTTTTAAATAGCAAAGAAAAATAGCAAAAGATTTACTATTCAACTTTAAGCCAAAGTGCTAGCTACAAATAAGAATTAAGGTGAAACAAAAATCAAATCAATAATAAAAGTATAGTGCTAACAATAACATACCGAAGAGGGTAAACAGACTTTGGGGCGTAACCATCTTTAGAAGGAGAGAAGAGCAAGCAGCGTAAGACAAGAAGAGAGAAGAGTCGAGGAAGAGCGGAGATGAACAGATCATCCATAACGAAGGGTGGTTCCCGCAGAATGGTGAGGTGGTCATGGATCATGGTTCAAGGCGGTTAATTGGGGCAAGTTGGTCCGAGGAACATTTGTTCAAGCACAGAAGCATGAACATAGGGAATGGAGACAGGGAATGAAGACAAGGACAAGGAAAATAAAGGATAAGACAGGGAAGGGAATGGGTATTTGGGAAAAGACAAGGAAAGGGAAGGTGAACACACAGGGAAAAGGATGAAATGGGGAAGGGAAACAGCAATGCAGAAGAAAAAAATAAGGAATTGGGGAACAAAAAAAAAATAAAATATAGGTCAGTACATAGGAAATGCAGGAATTTGGTCAGAAAATGGTTGGTTTATGTACTGTACAAGAAAAACTGAGTAAAATGTAGTCATCCAAGACAAATATGGGTAAAGTACATCTATATCAAAGAGTAAATTACAGCATTTCATCTCAACATAGGGAAGGAAAGCATGCATAGGAATTTTAAACTTTGAACTTTAACTGCATAAGCATGGCTGGTTATGAAATGCAGGCAAAAGTCTTAAAATAAAAACAAAGACACTCTGATTCAAACATTTTAGCATGCAGAACTGTGAATGATAATAGTATTAAATGATAAAATAAGCTTAATGTTCAGATTAACAGAGGCCAATTAAAAATGAAACAAATATTCAAATTAGACATCATAAACTGATACATTGAGCTTCCCACATTTCATACCAGCTTTCATAGCAATCAAAATAAAATATACCAGACATAAAATGTACAACTAAATAAAATAACTTAGCGATAAATTTTATTCAACAGGGGGGAGGGAAAGGGGAATAAAGTTGAAAAATATTTTTAGAAGACAATAACTAATAACTGCAAAGAAAAAATTACTAAGAAAGACTGGAAGAGTGCCTCGTCAAGATCTTTGGAAGAACCTTCAAAGAAAAATGTATTAGAGTAGTTCACATAAAATAAGATTTAAAAAAAATGCAATGACACATAAGCATGAAATGAACAAGCAAATAATTAGAAAAGGCAAAGAGCAAAATTGTTTTACAGTTAAATTTGCAAATTAGATCACATTTGCCTTTGAAATCAACAAAAAGATAAAAAGCCAAACTACAGTACTTCACCATATTTTTCTTAGGAAAAATAGGTAGTTAGGTTAAAAAAATATACATATATAGATATAAAGAGATATGACTGTCTAAGGAAATAAAGTATTACCTAAACAAGTATATAGATTTTATTCAGAAGTAGAAACATACAGAAAATACTTTGACTAATGAATGTACATAAAAAGAAAGGCAAGTGCAAAATGAAATAAACATGAAAAACTTTCACAAATGAAATGGAGTTAAAGAATAAACATTAGAAATTATTTTACTAACCTCTTCATTTAAATTGCTAACCAACAGGACTGTATTGCCACCAGCTGAGACTCCAGGCATACCCACTCGGCCAGCAGCAGCTGCAGCAGCTGCTGCAGCAGCATTTGGAATAGCCAAAGGACTCAGAGCTCCTGGAACAGCTGCAACAGGAAGCCCTAATTTTAAAATAAAGTATATTTTACGAAACACACACAAGTCATTTATAAAAACCAACTTAAGCATGACGGCTGCATGGCTTACGGCTGACCATTCCAAATGGTTCCTGAAAGTTAATTTTTTTGTTTATAAAAATTATTTGCTGATGTGTAATAGAGAAAGATAATTTATTTCAACAAAACCATTATTTCAGCTAAGATACATACCTGTATTATGTTAAAAATTAAATATGCATTTCTCCATTTCCTAAGGAAAAGCAAACAAAGCATAAAGAATGTATTTCCAAGTCAGAGACTCAGAAAATTGACTCCCATGGTTTATAGTGAGAAGCCAAATGTAAAAAAATCACCTTCGACATAATAGCAATTTCTACAAGTGCTATCTTCTTCATAAACTCGTACTTGAAATCAAATAATCACACCTACGAAACAAATACAGTAAAATCCTTCAGTTCCCAGAGACAAGTCACTCTGAACATTATTTAATTCATGCAAATAACCTAAAGCTTAGCAAAGTGTGTTTGCCTTAATTCTACTCTTGAGTAGTTATAATAAACGTTAAGTTTCTCCAGTACAATACCCTACCAGTAGAAAGCGAGAGAAACCGTCACTATGTAACAGACTTTCTATTTCAGTATTTTCCTATCCTTTGCCAATGTGTTTTACCATTTCCTTCTTATTTCTATTAATATTTTTCTAGTTTCCAGTCTTATTGTTGTCCTATTAAGTCCTCCATACCTTTGGACATTTATTCTAGATAGAATCTTCTTCTGTCTTAGCACCCTTTATCCACTTTTCAATTACAAATGAACTCAGAATACTTTCATCCCTAAAATACTTACATACCAGTTTATTTTTCAATAAATGTTAGTTCACTAAAGAAATTAATTATATGTTTTTTTTCTTTTTTACCTTCCCATGATAAAGGAACAACACCCAAACTAAATGAAGTTGATTTCATGACATACCTGGCCCTTACCACTGTCGTTCGGTAAGTTCACATTTTATTTCTTCTCTCTTTCCAGCCTTCTCGAGCATTTCATAAGCATCTGTTGTTACCTTTGGTTTCAGAGATCTTAATCTTTTAGTTAAGTTTTTGACCTTTTTACTTTACAGAAACTACTATGACCTTTCACTGGCAGTCTGAATACTGGCAGTCTTTAATATTCACAATTCTTAACCTAAGTTTTTGGCTTACATTTTATTTTTTTCTCCAATATTGTTCCATAATTCAGCCTTTATGCCTTCTCTCCAAGCACTCTATCAGTGGAATCATACGGTTCTCATTTAATATTCTTGCTTTGGATGAGTTTATTTTACAGCTTTTTTTCCCATACCATTTTTTAGGAGCTCCTTCTTTTCCTATTTCTCCACTTGCTTTGGAAAGTTTCCGACACATATAAAAGCAAAAAGACTAGACTAATGAAGCCCCACATACCCATCACACAGGTTTAACAACAACTCATGGCCAATCTTGTTTCATCCACTCACTCATTTTATTTTTAAACTAAATCTCAGAAATAAGGATCTAACTTTAAAATAGAAAAGCCTCAAAGTCAATACTTACTAATGCACAGTAGTCTTCAATGCCTCTTTGGATACACCAGTGTGGATCTTTTCAATCAACTATTTTACTGCATTATTAACTTCTCCATGTTAAATACTACAGCTTTACACTTCACAGGTCATTTCCATTTAACATTTAATGGATAAGTTCATTCGTTACCAAGTGAAGTATAAAGATACACTCCTAATTCCTAGGCGCGCGCGCGCGCGCACACACACACACACACACACACACACTGTAACTTGCATACTCTTGGAAAGTGACCTCTCCACACTTAATTCTTAACATCGTTCTTCAGTATTTTCAGATAGCTTTGCCTGAATGCACAGAACATTTAACCTAAGTCAACAACAACACAATTATTTAATAGTGCAAATGCCAGATGTAGTCATTATATTGTCAAATCATCCCCTTGTTTTCCTGCCTTTAATTAGCTACCTTTTAGTAGAAAAAGTAACTTAAAATTCTGTTAAATTCCATAGTCTTTATGAGATCCAGTTGATGGCCAAAAAAAAGGCAAAACTACCAACTGCAATACATGGCATACAGAAGAAAAAAAGTTCAGTACTGAGCTTCATGTTCCCTTTTAACAATAAAAAGACTTTCTCACAATAAAAAAAATCCAAAAATACAGGACCCACTCTTTCCCACAATAAAAAATTAAACCAGTTTAATTTCTGGTTTCTTTTCACTTCTAACAGGCAAGAAGTGATTCTCAGGGCTCACTAAGCCAGAAAGACTTAATTGAGAAACTAATTGTAATTAGTTACCAAAATCAAAATAATCTCAAAAATCTGATCACAAGCATTTTCTCTGTACATCTCTTTACTCTAAACACAGTCTACTGCTTATCAAAATATTCTGTATCTCCTATTTATCTACTAGAATTGTCTTGAACTTTGTATCCTACAGTGAAAAAGCTGTCAGGCTGTTTGGTCTCAGGACCCTTTTACACCCTTAAAATTACTGAGGACCACAAAGTTCTCGCTTACGTGGGCTGTATCTATTGATATCTATCACTTCAGAAATTAAAACCAAGAACTTCTTAAGGCACAGGTCACACTTTCACACATTCTATTAGTCTTCAGAATGATGTAGGGAACACCACTGTACTAAGAGAATGAGAATCAAAAAGGCAAAAAACATTTTAGTATTATCCTAAAAGTTATCACTTTGTAGACCTCCTTGAGGTCTCAGGAACACCCAAAGATCTCTGGAAAACATTGTGTAAACCTCTATCATATAGACACATTCTTTGTACATATGGAGTGCTCAAAAAAATACATAGGAATTTAAAAGATGCATTTACTCACTTCAAAGAAAAGAAAATACTGTAATATTTGACACATTTAGTAAAAAATAAAATGCTGAGTTAAAGTACACACTACTGACACTTCTAAAATTTATATATTTGTATTTTATATTCATGTTGTAATATGTATTTATGTTATATAACATAATATACAATATATAATATGCATTTGTATTTTTTTAAAAAGAATGCTAAGTTAAATTACATACTGACACTTTCAAAATTTATAGTTCCAAGTCACCTATTATTCATTTTTCCCTGTTGACATCACAAAAAAAATTACTAATTCATAAAATATACACAAAATTATCAATCTACTTAAATTCAATATCTCAACATACTAGCCTAACGTTAATACTTCATTTTTATGAAGACTTATTTCTTCTGAGATACTTCTACTGTGCCACCAACATACAATTAAACAATCCAATAAAAATTACTCACCAAAAAGTTTAAAGGTGGAAAAAAACTTAAAAAAACCTTAAATATTAAGACATAATTGTTTTTAAAGTACATTTTTTTCTTGAAATGCGGGTTTTACACTGGAGATGACTTGGTCTCATAATATTGTTTAGAACATAACATCAAGCCTTATCATGGAAAAATGGTGAGAATTTTAAAAATAATTAAAATGAATTTAAAATGATAATTTAGAATTAAAATATCTAGGATAAAGCCCTTTTTTAGTGTGGTAGCCCCAAGAGACATTTAAAAAAAAAAAAAAAGGCCACAGAATGCTATATTTTAATAAACAATATGGTGCTTTAGTGAAATTAAGACTACTAAATTTTCTAGTGAGAAAAATTTGAGTTCAAAATAGATACTATTTACCTCTTTCTAATAAGGAGGTAATGGAAATCTTACCAAAAAGTAGAACGTAAGCTGGGAAGACCCCAAATGTCCTTATTAATGCTAATTCATAGTCTCCTCACTTGTCCATTTACTTCCACCATTCTGGTCCACTGTACTACTAAGTCAGGTAGTAGTCAGCCCATAATATGATGTAAGAGTGCTTTAAGATATAAGGGGCAGCTGCCATCTAGCCTTAATGCCACTAGTATGTATTTCTCTACCATATTTCCTCCCCTGGGCTGATATCCTAGAAAAACTACTTATGCTACCTTTACACAGTTCTGAATCACTGGAGGAGTCTTAAGTTTTTACTGGACTTTTAATGCCTCTCAGGATAAATTCCACAATTTTCCTCAGCATACTCTTCTCTGAAAAATTACTTGGTCAATCAGGTATAATGTTTTCTTCGGTTTAATCTAAATGTTGTCGGCTGCAATAAAAATATAAAAACCTACAAAATATTTCATGATGCACTATATAATAATGATAAATTCTGGAAAAAAATTCTGTGCTGTATTTTTTCATATAAATATTAACTTTCAGCTATTAAAGATAATGAATTTACCATGGTCCCTTTGTAAAAGTTACATAAAACGTGTTACATACATTACATACACTGACTCTAATAGATTATTTTTAGCTATAAAAAAGTTACAATTTTAATTTTTATTATTAAAATCTTTAGCTAAAGCAGCAAGTATACTGGAAAAAACACTTTTAAGCACATTGATAAGGAGGGATAAAAATGCCTGTTTTACTCCCAAGATTGTTATAAGAATAAAATAATGTAAAACAGCTTTGTAAACTGTCATATGTTGAAGAAGTGTTGCAGGGATCCTAGTCATATGAAATGATCCCCATCAGCTGGGCCAACCAGACATCCTGAGTATCAGTAATTTTACAAAATTCTCATGTTAGTTCTGATACTGTATTATTACTAACCCTTCATCCACTGAAACTGACGGACACTCAGCCATGTATATGATAGAGACCCAAAGTCCAGAAGGAAGAAATGATACAAATTATGTACCCAACCCTCTTTCCTTCATTTCATATTTCACTGAAACATACAGGCATCCCTAACTTTGCCTGATTCAACTATAGAATTATACTTATTAATTTATTTTAAATCATTTACAAATTCTATTTTTAATTAACTTTCTATTTTAGAACAGTTTTAGATTTAAAGAAAACTTGAAAACTTTACAGGCTTCTTTTATGACCTGAGCACCCTACTTCCTCCCCATTAATACATTAGTATGGTGTTGCAATTAATTAACCAGTATCAATATTAACTCAAAAGTTCATTCTTTATTCAGCTTTCCTTAGTTTGTACCTAATGTCCTTTGTTTGTTAACTCAAATTCATTCTTTATTCAGCTTTCCTTAGTTTGTACCTAATGTCCTTTGTTTATTCCAGGATCTCATAGTACATTTAGTCATCATCTATCCTCAGGTGACCTTAAAACTTTGACAGTTTAATCTATGATTTTTAACAATGTAGGACTTGTTTTATCCTTCCATTTCCCATTCTAAAACTTCCGGCCAAAGTCATTTACATTATTTCTCTTTTGGTCTTCTTTTCCATCTTCAGGACATCTGGTAGTTATCAATCTTGTATACTAATGAACAGAAGAGGATTGGTGGAGGGACTATAAGGCTTTTTCTAATTCTTAAAGTACAGTGGCCCTCCATATCCCTGGATCCTGTATCTGTGAATTCAACCAACCTCAGATCAAAAACATTCAGGGGAAAAAAAAATGATGGTTGTATCTGTACTGAACATATACACTTTTTCTTGTCATTATTCCCTAAACAATACAGTGTAACAACTATTTACAAAGCATTTACGTTGTACTAGGTATTACATGTAGAGATGATTTAAAGTATATACAGCAGGTGGTGCATAAGTGATATGCAAATACTATACCATTTTATATAAGGAACTTGAGCATCCATGGATTCTGGTATACATAGGAGGCAGGGGAGTTCCTAGAACCAATTCCCCATGGATATTGAGGGGATACTTGTATGGGGTCCTGGCTGGGGATAGTATTTTTTACATTTTATTTCCTGATCTGCAAATAAAAATTTTACTTTTGACAAGAATGACAACTGTTATTCTTTCCTCAACAATCCAATCCTCCTCTTCCGCCAACCTTTCCTTTAATTCCAATTTTCCTGTATAGAATCCATTCTCTTTTCTACCATTAACGATTGCATTTTTTATTCAGCTTGTTCCTTAGAGAAACTTTTTAATTAAAAGCTTACCTCTGTTCTAATGAAACTTCTTCTACATCCCTCTCTGAAAGTCATTTTTATCTCCCTAAATCTTTCCCAAAGGGAAGAAAAAGGATACATTATTCATCATTCTACCTCACCAACCAATGTTACTTTCAGACTACTGCTCTACCACCATTGATGGGGGCAGTTTTTGAAGTCAATGCCATCTAATCATACCATAATCTTTCTCATCAAAATAGCCACTGGGTCACCGGGACACTCTCCTTACATAAAGCCTTTAGCATTTGGTGTTATTCCCTTCTACTCCCTTAGTCCCTACCTACATAATCCTGTGTGATCTTTCCAATACTACAGTCTCATGATTTCTTAAAAACTTTTACTTTGATGGATTTTACTATATCAATCCATTTTAGCAACTTCTTTTGCTATATCTTTTTCTTTTCTCTTTTTTTAAATGGCCATTCATTTAACCTTTGAATCCCCTTTCCTGACTTCATTCTTCTTGATTCTCCTATTACCATGCAACACTGAAAACCCACTTTTGGCCTTTATAGTGACCAGTTCCCTTTCTATTCTCTTTTGGCTTGACTTTACCATATAGCCTAAGCCTTTTGGCCCAATACTCTGTTCATGTGCTATTACTATTCCTTTTCCCAATACTCTGTTCACGTGCTATTACTATTCCTTTTAACACTATAATTCCAGACTTAGACAAATCCAATCTTATGTGTGTCTATGCTTTCATATGGGTTGGATAAGTATTAGAGTGAAATTCCACAGGTATTTTGTTATCTACTTTTACCTGATTTCCTACTCCATTTTCCAAAGAGTTCCCAACAAATTCAGTAGACTTAAGTCCTTTATCCTACTTTCAACCTCCATATGTTTAGCAAATCTTATAATATTCAGACCAAAATTCTCTCAAATTTTTTCAACCAACTTCAAAGTCCTAATGTTCTTTTCCCCTTTTTTCCTAACAACACAGAATGGTGAAAAGAAAGAATAAAGACTGTAAAGCTGATGATTTCAGTTCTGGCTCCAACTCTGCACCTCAATTTCCATGTGAACTTGATAAAAATCCCTTCTAGTCCTCACAATGGACCTAAAACTATCTCTATATTTCCACGCTCCAACATTTCCACCATACTCTTGATCTAATCCATCATAATCAATTCTAGGACTCAGAAATAAATACAAGTTAACATGTGGCAAGCATTCATTATATGCCAGGCACTGTACAAAGTTCTCCATGTATGAACACATTTAATCTTCACGAAAGCCTTAGATAGGTATTATCATCATTATGTCCATTACAAATATGGAAGCTGAGAGGATCTGAAGCCCGTGCTCTTAATAATTATGCATACTGCTTCACTGAAAATATTCCATCTTCGGTCCTGCTTTACTCCTAAATTACCATCCCATTTCTTCTTCCTTTCCATGGCACACTTCTTCAAAGAGCAGAAGTGTGCTCTTATCACATTTATACCCCCGATTCCTTGTAATTTGATTTCTACCTATTCTCGTGAATAATATTATGTTAACTACTGGACTGAACAGCCATTTCTAATTTTATTTATTCAATCCTCAATTTCTATTTATTTTATCCACAATATGAATGTGCACTGCTTATATTTTTATGTCAATGTTTTAATCCTCTTGCTCTCTTGTAACTGGAAAAGCTTAAGCCAATGTTTCAAATATCACACCTCTGGTCTGTGAATTCCCAACCCCACAGAACTCCTGCCCAAGAGTAGGCTGAATTTCCTACTCACCAGTGGATTCCTCCACATGCTTCATTCTTCATAAGCAATCCTATCACTAAGATGCCAAGTCCTATAACTATATGTATAATTTTCCCCATATTTCTTACTTTGCATTCTCATTTCATGTTCCTAGTTTAGATTTACAATTATATCTATCTTAGACAGACAGTCTCCTATCTGGTATTCCTAGTCTCCATTTTCACCTCTCCAGTATACTCTGGAGCCACAGTTAATTTTTCTTAAAACTAATCTGGTCGTTTCTATGCAACTGCTTAAAAACAGCTGATGAATCCTTCACAGCAAGGGTTCTTAACTCACCCCTTGGATGATCTGATGAAAGCCAAACAACTAAAGCGTGGTCTACAATATGAGATGGTTACAGATACTTTTAAGTTCATGTTTGATCCTAAAGGAGTCTAAGAATGCCTGCATAAAATTCACACTCCTTGGAGAATAGCAGTTCTAAGATCTTGTCTTTTAATAGCTCTTTCTGGCACCATTACATTTCATATTTTCCCAATTACCCTATATGTCACTCGTAAGTGAAAATTTGTCATTTCTAAAATACGGTATATACTTTATTACATTTGCTCATGCTGTATTTTTGGTCCATAAAACCCTCCCAATTTCTCCTTTTCTTGATGAATTACTCATTCTATTATGTACTAATACCACACTGACTCTATTAAATATTTCAATTTGCATCCAATTAGAGCTACTTGTGTTTACTGCCTCCACAAGATTGTAAGCTTTATGAAGACAGAAACCTTGTTATTCTTCTGAGTCCCTGCAGTAACTGCCGAATAATGCAACAAATTAATAAACCAGGATAACACTGAAGTGAGGCAGTATCCTTCTAGGAATATGAAATGCCCATGGCAATTTCTTAAGGATACCAGAAAAATCTAGAAAATGGAGGCAAACAAGGGCAGATTCAGAGACAGGATTTCACTGTTAAATCAAAATCAACAGGAAAATAATATAAAGTTAGAAATAACTCAGTAAAAATATAGATCAGAAAGAATCTAAATGAAATGCTCTATATGTATCTAATGCTTTTTAGAGTTGCTAACGAAATTTGCATGATTTTTACCTCCTTGGAAAGAGGCACATTTTATACTATGGTCACAAACATACATAGTTTTCTTCCACTACTTGCAGGAGCAGCAGTAATACACTTCTTTAGAAGGCTTTTCTTTGTTTTGGCCATACCATATATATAACCATCAACTCTTAAAAACACAAAATTTTTTCAAAATAAATCCTATGGTTTGATTTGATTTAAATCTATCTTTATACAGAAAATTTTCATTATCCAAAGGCTGGAGCTGATCACCATAGATAGAATCCCAGCTGTATGGCCTTTAAAAGAGGAAGGTAATGGAAGGTAAATAAAGGATTAATAATGAAAGACATTTCTTAAAACTACAGCTGAGAAAAATATGATGGATAATCAAATCATTATAGATCAGTTTAAGCAAGACTATGTGATCATCCATTCAGAACTTTATATATTAAATAAAAATTCTGCCTTGGATAGTTAAAAGAAGGCATGTGCATAACACTTTAGTCCTATAAAATAAGCTACTCCATTGAGAATGCCGATCAATAAGTAACTATGAACTGATGTAATAACATGTTTTTCCTAATGTTTACATCACATCTGTAACCCATAATACTTGAAAGTACTCAACTACCACCAAAAATATTTTCATTGCTCAGAACATAAAAATCATTCCAGATTTAAAACACATTCATTCAAATATTCTATAAAATGGAATCAAAGTTGAATAAGCTCTCTAAAGGATATACTTTCAAATTAATTTGTAAATGAACAATTCTATCTACCTCAGCTCTTCCAACTTCTTTTCTAAAAGAGACATCTTAAGATTTAAAAATTAAAATTTTAAAAATTCAGCTACAACAAAGTACAGTTCAATAATCCAAAAACTCAACATCATTTTCTAAGACTGCACACATACAGAAGGTATGCTCCAACTATAGTTTACACTTCTTGGGTATTAAGACAAACACAAAATGAGAATCAAAGTTATAGGACAGTGAGTTAGGATAGGTATTTTCATATGACTTCTGAGCAAATATTTCTGATCTACGCTGAACATGAGAAAATACTAGTTTTTAATTTATATATTTATCTTGGCGTTACTATGGCATGCATTGATTGATGTTTTAAAATCTATGTAGTTTAACATTTCTAGGACATACTTCTAGGATATTTGTGCATACGTGATTATTTTAGTCTCTTGGAAGATATCTTTCAAATATCTTTGCAGTAGATGAGTTATTTGGTTTGATTTTATGGCCATTATTTTCTTTGCTATAATTAGTCTTACTAATGGAATATTACAGAATTTTATGAAAATCGAGATTTTGGCACATAAATTTTAATGTATAATTTGTAAAAAAAATTAAAAATATAAATTCAGTTTACTGTATTTTGATTTGCATGTTATGTATCTATCCCTATTTTGTACACAATTTTGAATGGCTATATAAGAATAATACTCACTTTGGTTTTGTAATCATAAGATAACCAGGTTAAACACCGAATGGACTTGGCAACAAAAAATACCTTAGCATGTGAAAAAAGAAAATTAAAACTATGGGACTTACATATTTACTACATGTATGACATTATTCTAGATAACTATTTCACAGGTGGAAAGAAGACAAGCTAAAAGGCCAAGCTAACCTATAGTACCTTTTATTCTATTGTTGATTACTAAGGAGCATGGACTTTGCAGCCAGACTATCTGGCTTTGAGTACTAACTCAGCCACTCACCAGCTGTGAGAATCTGAGCAAACTGCTCTTTGTGCCCTAGTTTTCAAATCTGCAAAGTAGAGTCAACAATGGTAACTGTGTTTAGAGATGCCAGGATTAACTCAAATGTAAAGGGTTAAGAATAGTGCCTGGCACACAATACATAGTAAGTTATTATTAAAATTCCTATGCATCAAAGCAACTTTTCGTTCCTAGGATTAAATGAATTTCCATTCTATAGTATTATATCTTGAATGTTTCTGCCACAAAATAATGACATGAACTCTAAGCAACAGAGATGGAATCTAAGTAACTGTTCTTAAATTAATATTTTTCTAGGGTAGGAACTATTACAAAGGGATCTACGTAGGTATTCTAGGGTAGGAACTATTACAAAGGGATCTACGTAGGCATTCTGATAGTGAGGTCAAATTTTTATATGGAGATCCAATAATGGTAGAAAAACAGCTAATCCCTTCTATTAATACTAATGATCCAAAAAAAACCCCTAGCTTCTCAGAAACTGGCATAGGGACCTTTATAAACCCTTTTCACTGGGGTTTCTTTTTTAAAAAAGTCTACTTTAATGGCCTACATCACAATAATTAACTAAAGGTAGCTATACTAACACCTGAATATATCAAGCAATATTTTTGTGCTTTTTAGGTTCTGGGGCTACTGAAAAAACCAAAAAAATCTGAAACGGCATTCATCACTGGAGGACATCGAAACCCTGAACATCCTTAATGTATTAAATAATATCAAAAGACAGTGAATCTTGTTTCCTTTATAACACATATGCTCACACAAGGAAAAAAACCACAGCATTATCTATACATATTGTAACAAAATATATGGGTGACTGCTCTGTTACCTCACTGCTACAACACTATTTCCAATTTATCTAGTTTTGTAGTTTTTCCCCTCATCGCTGTGATGAATATATTAATAACATATATAACATAATGTTCCACAAAAAATGTCTGTTTTTACTGCACATCTTATGGACTCCTATTCAAAAAGAATAAACAGACACAGCACTGACTACACATACAGATATACACAACAACAAAAAACACCTAAGGGATGTTAATCCTTTAATTGAATAAGTAACTCACACTCATAGCTGGATATTATTTTTACCTCACAATAAGCTAGAAGGGAGAAGTGATTTAAATCTACTGGTATTTACTGAGAAAAATATTCATTCTTCCTGGCTCTTTTTTTCATGGGGACAAATTCCTTTCGAGAGAAAGATACCTACATTTTAACTAACTTTGTTTAGTCCTTATCTACCCCCTTTCTTTTTTTGGGTCACTGGACAAGGACAAATTAAATAATTACATAAATAAAAATGCTTACCTCTAAGCTAAGGTCACCATTTCAAACCACTCTGTGGCTACTAGAACCTGCAAGCAACCAATAGTTTCTAAAGTTTCATGCACATGTTGGGAAGAGTCAATGTTGTACCCATTCAGAAACTGCTCTAAGTACTTACTTTCAAACAAAAGCTGGGCATCCACTTTTTCCAGGTAAAATTAGCAAATAAATGCAAGAATCTCACTAACTGTTCTGCACAAGTCAAAGTAGACAGCTCTAACTGATAACAAAAATTTCTAGTTTATAAAGATTTTCATCTAATTAATGCAGAAGGAATATGTGAATTGGGGGGTTGCAGTATCTGTAACCACCCTGCCCATGAAATAAATTAAGGCAGCAATCATTAGTGGATATTAAAATCATTAAAACCACAACCAGTCTTAAAGCATCACTAAAATCACCAAAAGTGGGATAACCAGATATAATATGCCTCTTACTGAGACATAGTATGAAGCACAAAGAACATCATATAGTATTTCTTGTTTAAAAAAATCAAAAAAAATTAAAAAAAACCCAGACTGTAAATTTTATCAAGATGACACTACAAGGAAACAGCCAGACCAATCTAATCTGTGAAACTTTGTAAAAGAATTACTAGGTCTCTTCATGAAGTAAATGGAAATGTGGTTGGGGGTAAAGGGAAAGGACTGTAACAGACTGAAAGTCTCTGAAAGAGACTTGGGAGACATTACCACCAAATGCATGTGGGGCCCCTGCCAGGATCCTATTTTGAACAAATCAAATCTAAAAAACATTTTTGAGGTAAACAGGGAAATTTTAATAAGTTGGGTATTTGATGATATTAAGAATTGCCACTGTCAATTTTGGTGTGAAAATCGTATTATTGTTTGGTAAGAAAAGGTAATTACTTTAGAGATACTACGGGTAATATTTGAGAAGACATGTCATGATGTCAAGGATTTGTTCTAAAATACAACAGAAGAAAATGAATAGATAAAAAGAAGTGTAGACAATACTGAACTATGATAATGGGTATGTGGAATTCATTATATTAGTATATAACTGAAATCTTTGATAATAAAAAGTTAATAAATATTAATAAATATTCCTACGTGAATGACCCATTCAAAAGTAAAGAAAATCGAAGCTTTCAGAAATCATTTAAAAATAAGTTAACTTGCTAATTTTATGTATCACAAACAAAGAAAAAGTAAATTCAGTTTAACAGTTAAACAATA